>JAAKBH010000982.1:0-68784 GCA_019776075.1 Amaranthus palmeri
TATATATATATATATCTAGATATATATAATATATATATATATATATATATATATCTATATATATATATATATATATATATATCTATATATATATATATATATATATATATATATATATATATATATATATATATATATATATATATATATATATATATATATATATATATATATATATATATATATCTATATATATATATATATATATATATTAGGCATTTTTTTTTTTTTTTTGAATTGTTATGCTAATATCTCTTTTATTGTAATTTTATACATTTCATATTTTATTTATGTAATTTTATAGATACATATCTCTTTCATGTAGTCTCTTCCAAAAAAATTGATCATATTAGACATTTTAGGGTATTAAATTTTCCTTTAGCAATGTAAACAAATTAATGTCACATTTAGATTTACAAATAAGGGGTAACCCACCCTTTGGGACAAAAATATTTTTTTATAATATCCATAATAACATGCACAAGTTAAATGAAAATATACTTTATAAAATACCCATATGATGCAGGTTTTAAATAATAGGAGTATTTCTAACATTTTATAAAATTTTTAAAAATAATTTTTTAGAATAAATTGTTAATCCTCCTGTATATTGAACAGTGATAAAATTATAGTTTTCAAATTAGTAAATATTGAGGAAAAGATGAAATTGAATCATTTAAAATGGTTTGAGAATGTGCAAAGATGAGTTTATTAAGGAACCAATAAGAACGATTGAAAGTTGGAGCTCGAGAGATTTTTAGGTAGATCTAAGATGACTTAAAGGACATGACTGGAAAATCATATGAATAGTCTCCAATTTTAAATTGAAATGATGTAAAATCAGAATGAGTAAGGAAGAATTCACGTGAACAATCATTAAAAATGATATATTGGTTTATGTAGTCGATCCTTACAGGGCGTTTGTATCTGTTGGGGATTTTTTGACTGCGCACATCTCTCTTTACTCCCTTTTTGAGAAAACAAGTATGATTTGTCCGCATCATTCAAGAAAAAGAAAAAAAAACCATCGGAACCCTGCCTTGTGCGGGATACTGGTAGTGTTCTTTACTTTTTATTTAGTTGATCCCAATCTTTTGCGATTACGACGCTAACATTGTTGTTGTGTTGTTTATTTTAATATTTTTAATATATTTATGATTTACATTTTTCTTTTTTTTTTTGAATTTTTTTTTTATTTTTTAAACATTCGTGAACAATGAAGATGAATAAATACACTCCTATATTGGGTTGAGCCAAAATATGAACAACCTCATACACAAACCTACCCCCCTTGTCCCTTCTCTCCTGAGTTAGGGTTTCTCTCTCATTAGGGTTTCCTGTGAGTTTCTCTACCGTCTTTATGGCGGATGATCTGGTTGAGCGGTGCTCAAAACTGTCCATCATGAATGGTGAAGAAGAAGTAGTGGATGTAGGAAATGATCAAGAAGTTGTACAGGATGAAAAGCTAGCCCTTCGTTTGATAGGAAGAGTACTTACAGAAAAACCCTTGAACATCGAAGCTTTTAAAAGAACGATGACTCACGTTTGGTGTCTTAAAGAGGGAGTTATCATCAGATCCATAGGGGTAAATCGGTTCATGTTCCAGTTCTTCTACTGGCGTGATAAAGAAAAAGTGTTGAATGGAAGACCTTGGAGTTTTGATCAAAGGTTGCTTGTGCTGCAAGATATCGACATGGAGGTGCAACCAACAGATATGGCTCTCAACTCTTCTCCTTTTTGGGTAAGATTCTATAACCTTCCTTATGGTTGTAGAACTGATAGTAAACTAAGATCTATTGCTGCTGCTGTTGGAGAGGTTATGGAGGTGGAAGAGGACTTTCTTGATTTATCTCCTTTTCGTAGGGTTAGGGTTAATATCGATGTTACAAAACCCCTTAAACGATATCAGATGATTAGGGTTAGAGGGGATAATACTGTTAAAATCCAACTGAAATACGAGAGACTGCCCCACTTTTGTTTTCTTTGCGGTTTAATGTCACATACTGATAAGAACTGCATGGTGGTGGATGAGGAGGATAAGGAGAAAGGTTATGGTTGGGGTACTGATATAAAAGCTTCACCAAGGAAAGGGCTTAATAGAGATAAAGAAGAGGTAGAGTCTTTGAGAACTAGAAGAACCCTTTTTATAGCAAAACCCACGGCTATAAATGAGCCAAGTTGTTCTAATAATGCTGGGGGACAATTGGTGCATGGAGATAATGAGGGTCATAAAGAGCTTTTAATGAAAAGTGGAGATAGGAGAGATGAAGAAGTGGAGGTCGGCATTGGTACTCACGAAGGCAACACGTGTGGCTTGGCTCCATTAAATGACAATATAGATTATGGTGAAGAGGAAGGAATTTTGGAGGCTAGCATTTATGGTTCGGTGGAGAAGGAAATTAATTCTCATATGCTTGCATCTACTTCTGTGCCTTTAGTGTTTAATGCTGGTACAAGTACAAATACTCATAAAAAGCATGTGAGAGTTAAAAGGAAGGGGTCCACAAAAACTTCTATTCCCTGTACTCCCAAACAAAACGTGAGTTCAGAGAATAATGAAGATGATGCAGCTGTGGTCGTGCCTAAAAGGAAAAATTGGGACATGGACGTTGAGATGGTGGACTGTTCAGGAGATCAGAAGAGGTCCTGCTCTGGCCAAGGTATTTTTATCGGTTCGAATGAGACAGTAGCGGAGGTTGACGAAGCTCAACCCCGCGAACAGAAATGAAAATACTTAGCTGGAACTGTCAAGGGATTCAAAACCCTTTGACAGTTAACACTCTCCAAGACTGGTGTTGGAGAGAGAGACCGAGTATCGTGTTTATTATGGAATCTATGGTTGATAAAGGTAGGTTGGAAAGGGTTCGAAATAAATGTGGTTTTTCGGAAGGTTTATGTCTTGATAGTAACGGTACCTCTGGGGGCCTTGGTTTATGGTGGAGGGACATGGATGTCTCTGTTCGGTCCTTTTCATCACATCACATTTTAGTGGAAATCAAGGAGACTTGGAATGATAATAGAGTTTGGTTTGGGTGTGGTATATACGGGTGGCCAGAGCGACAATTCAAGTGGAAAACGTGGGAACTAATGAAAAATCTGAAAAATGAAATTCGAGGGCCGGTGACTTTTTTTGGGGACTTTAATGAGATCTTATGGGCTCGTGAAAAGGAGGGAGGCGCACCCAGGGCTGACAGGGATATGGAAGCGTTCAGAAGGTGTCTCGATGACTGTGGCTTAGTTGACTTGGGGTATAGGGGAAGTGGTTTCACATGGAGCAGAGGCACTCAAGCGTCAAACTTAATTAGAGAAAGGCTTGATAGGTTTGTGGCATGTGTGGAATGGCAGCAGCTTTTTGAGTCGTTTGAGGTTCGTCATTTTCCGATATACCGTTCTGACCATGCGCCAATTTTGTTGAGCACCGACAGGACCAATGCAGGTGTGGGAGATAAGAAGTTATTTCGTTTTGAGTCACTATGGTTATCAAGCGAGGAATGTAGGGCAGTTGTGGCTGACTCGTGGAACGAGATGCTTGGCGGGGAAGTCGAAGTCCGTATAGATAATTGCGCTTCAAAACTTGCTTCATGGGCTGAGAACACTTTTGGGGAATTGAAAAGAAAGATTAGGGACACTGAAAGGAAGCTGAAAGCGGCTCAACGATGCAATCCCGATGCTAATATGATACAATCATGCAAATCTTTGAGCGATCAACTCGACACCCTTCATAATTTAGAAGAATCTTATTGGCATTTGCGATCGAGGGCGAACGAGTTGAAAGATGGGGACAAGAACTCAAAATATTTCCATCACAAAGCTAGCTCGAGGCAAAGGAGAAATACTATCAAGGGTCTCATGGATGATGAAGGGAGATGGAAGACTAGTAAAGGGGACATGGAAAGGCTTATTACTGATTATTACAAGAACTTATTCGCCACTAGTGAGCCTTCCGATTTTGATGCTGCTTTAGAGGGTATGGACACAGTAGTCACGGATGAGATGAACGAAGAGCTGAATGTCGAACCATCTGTTGATGAAATTCGCACTGCGGTCTTTCAGATGCATCCTACAAAGGCCCCAGGTATCGATGGCTTCCATGCATTATTTTTTCAGAAATTTTGGGATATTATTTGTGGGGATGTTGTGGGAATGGTGAGGAGATGGTGGAGGGGTCTTTTTGATCTTCATAATATTAATAAAACTTGTATATCCCTTATACCGAAGTGTAATGAGCCTAAGGTCTTAGCTGATTTTAGACCTATTAGCTGTTGTAATGTTGTATATAAAATAGTGTCCAAAACAGTTGCAAACAGACTCAAAGGTATCCTTGGCAAGATAATCTCCGTCAATCAGAGTGCGTTCATACCGGGTCGCTTAATAACAGATAATGCTCTCTTGGCTTTCGAAGCTTTCCACTCCATGAAACGCAGACAAAATGGCAGAAATAACTCCCTCGCGCTGAAGCTGGATATGAGCAAAGCATATGATAGGGTTGAATGGGGTTTTCTGGAAAGAGTTATGCTTAAAATGGGATTCTCTGATAGCTGGGTTAGAAGAATTATGAGCTGCATCACCAGTGTGTCTTTCACTTTTAAGATTAATGGCAGAATACAGGGGAATGTGATTCCTACCAGGGGGCTTAGACAGGGTGATCCGATTTCGCCATATCTCTTCATTCTATGTGCTGAGGCTTTTTCATCGCTTCTTACCAGAGCGTTGCTGAGGGGTTCTATTCATGGTGTTCAGGTTTGCAGAGGTGCTCCTACTTTATCCCACCTGTTTTTTGCTGATGATAGTATTCTTTTTGCGCGTGCAAACCTTCAGGAGTGTGCGGAGATTGCTCGTATCATTAGCACGTACGAAAGAGCATCAGGCCAGAGGGTTAATTTTGATAAAACTGAGGTTTCGTTCAGCAAAGGAGTACCACCTGATACAAGAAGGGAAATCAAAGAGTTGCTCAGGGTAAATGAAGTTGAAAGGCACTCGAAGTATCTGGGACTTCCAACTATTATAGGGAGATCGAAGAAAGCTGTGTTCTCCTGCTTAAAAGAGAGAATATGGAAGAAGATTCAAGGCTGGAAGGAAAGACTGATGTCTCGTGCGGGTAAAGAAGTGTTGCTGAAAGCCGTGGTCCAAGCCATCCCGTCCTATATGATGAGCATTTTCAGGATACCGGATAACATTGTGGATGAAATTCACTCTATGATGTCACACTTTTGGTGGGGTTCTTCGAGGGAAGCACGGAAGATCCACTGGCATAGCTGGGCTAGTCTCTGTCAACCGAAGAGTAAAGGAGGCATGGGTTTTAGGGATCTCAAATGTTTTAATCAAGCTCTCCTGGCCAAGCAGATGTGGCGTCTACACAACAATGCAAATCCTTTACTCACGGCAGTCTTGAAGGCGCGCTATTTTAAGCACAGTAATCCACTTGAGGCAAGGAGAGGTTTCGACCCAAGTCTTTCATGGAGGAGTATATGGGGTGCGAAATCTCTACTCTTGGAAGGTTTAGCTTGGCGTGTGGGCTCGGGGAATTTGATTAATGCAGCTGATGACCGATGGATTCTAGAACATGGGAAGCGTTCTTTGCCTGGCTTCCTCAATGATCCTGAAGATGACTTGTTAGTTTGGCATTTTATTGATCATGAGGCTAGGATATGGAAGGTTGATGCTCTAAGGGCTGTCTTTAATGAACACACAGTGGCTAACATCTTAGCCATTCCTTTATCTCCCTCTACAGCTGATGATAGGCTTTTTTGGAGCTTAACCAAGAATGGTTGCTATTCTGTGAAGACCGGGTATTGGCTGGGAATTAATGATAGATTGAGCCAAACAGATCAACCACAAGACGAAGAGGTTTGGAAGAAGCTATGGAACTTTCAATGGCCACCGAAACTCAAACACTTCATGTGGCGAGCGTGCAAAAATTCCCTTCCTGTGAATGCGGTTCGTCACTATAGACATCTGGCTCCATCTCCTATATGCTCAAGGTGCAACACAGCAGCGGAAACAGTTTGTCACGCCATTATTGATTGCACAGCAAACCATTCTATGTGGCTGTCTCATCCTTTATTTCAGCATTTTTCTGATGCTCCAAGGAACTCCTTCATGGAGCTTTTCAAATGGCTGCTGTCCAGGTTCTCTAGAGATGAAATTGATATGTGTGGAGCTTCTTTGTGGGCTTGTTGGATGGCCAGGAATAAAGCGGTAATGGACCAATCAACGTGTGACCTCAAGCAACTCGCCACAGCCCTCTCCAAAATGGTGAGCGAATACAAAGTGTACAATCAGAAGATTGGGGTCTCCCTATGTACTCAAAGAATTTGGTCCTTCCAAAAATGGGAACCTCCAATTGAAGGCTGGATTAAGGTCAATTTTGATGGCCACGTCGGTTCGAACTTTAACAGAGGTTTGGGGGTGGTTTTTAGAGACGATCGTGGCAAAGTGCTGCTCACGGGCACCAAGAGAGCTATTGCAAATTGGGATGTAAACATCACAGAAGCTGCGGCTGCCATATTCGCATTGGAGCTAGCTAGAAGATTCGGGTATGCAAATATACATCTTGAAGGAGACTCACAAATTGTTATCAATGCAATCACATCAGATGAAGATGGAGTTACTCCTTTTTACTTGCTTATTGATCATATTCACTTGTTATGTAATAGCCTTAGTAATGTTGTTTGTAGCTTTGTCCGCCGTAACAGAAATACTGTTGCCCATATGATTGCTAGGTGGGACACGGGTACTGCTAGTGAAAAGATTTGTATGGAGCCGTTCCCCCCGAGCCTTCAGTGCTTGGCGGACCTTGATATTATCTAATGAAGCTACAGGTTATTTTCAAAAAAAAAAAATATGAACAACCGAAAATCAAAATCTTCTTCGGGTTTCTCTCTCTAAAATCATAATGAGCACAAATCAACACCATGCATCTCTTGGTAGAAGAACGGTAACTAATTAAATTTCCAATCTGTTTTGTTTCTTTTGAAGAATTGACCTTCGTCCTCTCTTAAACATTGATCTTTTTAATTACTATTTGCAAATTTGTAGTTGGAAGAAATTAGGCAGAAAAGGGCTGCTGAAAGGGTGAAAAAAGTTTCCTCTGGATCAGATCTTAGCACTTCTTCTAGCCCTCCTGGTAATTCTTCATTCTTATTATTATAATTTAGAAATTTCCCATTTTTTTCAGCAATGTTATTGTATGTGCGGTTATTTCAATTGGGGTATTGATTTTTCCCCTAATTTAGCTGCAGATTATGGTGGGATCAAAAAATCTGATAGTGTTTCCAGATTTTCGGAGGTATGTAAACCTTATTAAATTTTAACATAGTTGGGTTGATAATTCGTTTGGGCTTCAGATTTTAGATTTTTCTTTCAAATGTGAAAAATCATATTTTCAGGGATTTAGGTGAATTTAAAAAGTGAGTTTTATATGCTCTGCAGTTTCAATCTTTGAAAAAACCCTAATTTATAAGGGTTTTCATCCAATTTTAATTTTTTTTTGAATTTTCCCTAGATATTTGGTTGTAGTGATTATTTTGACTTTCTAAATGTGATGTGGTAGTAGCTGATATTGTTAGATTAGACTTTCAGCAAAAATACAGGATGAATAAACGAATGAAAAATCCTCAAGGGTTTGATCGGGGATTATATATTTATAAATCTCATAATCTGCTTGTAATAACTAATGTAGATGTTGAATTGCATTGTTGATGGTTACTTGTGTGTTGTACAGAATGATATTAGTAGTTTAGTAGCGCAACTGAAGGATTTGCAAAAGAGGAACGCGGAGTTTGAGGATGATAATATGAGACTGAGCTCCAAGGTTTTTGAGTGATGTCAATTGTTATTTCAAGTTAGGAAAAATTATCATGAATTCAACCTTTCGTTAATTTCTTTGCAATAATACCAGCTTTTGATCTACAATGAATAACACCAACTTAGGTGGTTTTTAATAGAATAATACCAACTTTTGCTTATTAGTTGATTTACCAAATTTTTTTGTCATATAATCTCCTATAGTTTGATTTTTAACATGTTAGGGAGATTCTTGGGAAACACCCCCTAAGTTGGCATTGTATAGTTAATCAAAAGTTGGTATTATTATAGGGAAGCAAAAGGTTGTATTATTCATGGTAATTTTTCCTTTACCTTAATCTGAATTCTGAAACTTAGAATTTACTAGTGGAAATCTGATTTTGTTTCCCCAATGCAGCTCCAGGCAAAGGAAGTGGAGTGTGAGACATTGCAACAACGTTTAAATGATCTGGTATACCTGTGTGAAATTCTGTCAAGCTATTTTTTTGTTAGTGATGTTATCTGTGTATGGAATGCTTCTTTGCGGAAGAAGGATAAGGGCGTTCATGGATTGTTTTTAAAATTTAGGAACAAAATGCTGTACCCTCTTTGAGGAAAGCGCTTAAGGACGTTGCTATGGAAAAAGATGCAGCAGTTGTTGCTCGGGTATGGAGTTATGGATTTAGAAGTAAATAAGGACTTTGTTATTTGGATGCTTTTAAAGGGTTTTGTGCCCTTTTACTTATGGAATCTGGTATTTTAGTGTAGGAGGATCTATTAGCGCAGATTCGGACTCTGAAAAAGCGTTTAAAAGAAGCTGAAGAAGAGCAATATCGGGTATGCTTAGTATTGTTTCAATTAGCTGTTTTAGCAAAAGAAGGAATTTTTTACCCTCTTAATTGTTGACCTGAAATAGGCTGAAGAAGATGCAGCTTCTCTTAGAGCAGAACTGAATTCTATTCAGCAGCAAGCATTCAATGAATCTGCTGGTGGGATGGTTGCTATGGGGAAATCGCCAGATCAATTCCAATCACTGGAAAATGAGTTGGCTAACCTGAAGTTTGAGTTAGAAGTAAGTGCTTTATGTCTAAAAATTTCAACTATTTTCTGTCTTTGTTGTATCTTGCAGTATCCTCATGACGAATATAATTTTAGAGAGAAGCAAAAATGAGGCATCAAGAGCAACAAAAATTAGCAGAAGAACAAGCTCGAGTTTCAGCTCTCATGGCTGAAAAGCAAGATTTGGAATTGAAGCTTTCAGAACTGAAAAAAACATCAGGTAATTCGTTGAAATGTTAACTTAAAGATTTTAATTATTACGTTCTAGGGGTGATGCTAGAAAATAAAAGTTTAGGGGCCAACAAAATAGAAATCAATACTAGCAATATATAATAAAATAAATCTAGAGGCGAGGCCACAAGGGTAGATTGCAAAAGTAGGTTGCAAGGGCCAGCCCCTGCGAACCCCCCATGTGACTTTACCACTGTTATGCTCGAAGCCATTTCGGAAGAATCTTGTGGGTTACTTTTTTAGTTGATTTGAAAAAATATGCCCACATTTCCATGCACAATAGCTCAATTTCATCTGGTTTTGTGAAATAAATATTATGAGGATTATGGTGGAATGTGTATGATTATCTTCGATGTTTTAACCAATATGCTGAATTCATGTGCAATGGCTTAGACGCTTGAAGTAGTCATGGCAGCGAATATCTTTTCATCCTTTATGCATTTTATATAAGATATTTCTAATCTATATTGATTTCGGGTGGTCTTCTTTACCTGATGGTTGTTTATATTTGTTACAGAAGAAGCTGCCGGAAAATCATCATCGAATGTCTTTACCTTGGTCAGTTATACTCCCTTTAATATTTATTTTTTATCCTGTTTTGGTATGTTCTACGCATTCTATGTTGCTGTACCTCATATTTCCCTATTCCTCTCACGTTATTGGGTTGTAGGCCTGGAGTTCTTCTATAAGACGTTAGCATAGGGCAGAACCAAAATCCGAATCTGGAATGCAAAAATCAGTGTAGTGTAATAAACCCTATGGGCGTTAGAAAAAAAGGAATCTTGTTTGAGTTGGAAATTCACAACATCTTTGTTCTACATCTATGTCTAAGACCGCTCGTGATCTTATTTTTAAGATAAATATGATTGCAGCATTGCTCATATCTTAGTGAATTAGTCGTCATAACATTAAATCATCTTGTTGGCAAAATAATAGCAAAGTAGCAAGAAACTGGGTGATAATAAAGTGAGAATGTTAACATAGGCTGTATTACTGTAATTCAAGAATTACACTAATCGGTAGCAACACAAGTATTTGGGATGCTTGTACTCTCCAAAGGATGAGTATGAACTCACTAAGAGGTTGTTTGGTATGACAAAGGGAAATATAATTGGAATGGAATGCATAAAGAGAGAATTTATGTTTAGTGTTATTACTTATTATTGATTGTTTGGTATAATGTGATGTAAGTGAATGAAAAGAAAGAGAAAGAACCATAGAAAGAGTATTGGTTTCTAGTGAAATGAGTTAAGTAAATTCCTTACTTGAACCTAAAAAGCTCATACCAAACACCCCCTAAATGTGTACAATATTTCTGATATATTTCTCTACTCCCTTTTCCTTATTTATACTAGTTTTCCCCTTCCCGTAGTTTACATCTTCCAGAATACTATCTTGACAAACTCATACTAAAATACTCAAGATACCCCTCTACCCGATATATGACACAATGGATGGTGCATCATATGACGAATGTAGAATTTAGCTCATTGTGATCATTTCTAGTGCAACTGCAAGTAGTTAACAACTACCCCACTGTCCGAGAATTTCTTTCTTTGCCACAATGCAGTACTGAACTACTACTGCCATTTAATTGAGTATGATCTTTAAAAGCCTTTTGTTTTATAAATCATTATAATGATATTTTCCGAAATCTTGTAGCAAGACAAGGAGAAGCTGGAGGACCAGTTGCACGCTATGGCAGTAATGGTTGAGCGATTGGAAAGTGGGAGGCAGAAACTTCTGCTTGAGGTTACTGCTATTGCCTCATCAAACGTTTTGTTTCATTAGAAATAGACAATAATATTGTTTCTCAATCCTGTTCATTTTCCGAAATGCAATATTAGCTTCTTTCCCTTTGCTCAAGTTAGGCTGTGTTTTGGCAGATCGATTCACAATCTTCTGAGATTGAGAAGCTCTTTGATGAAAATTCCAGTTTGTCATCTGCTTACGAGGAGGCCATGGGGATTGCATCACACTGGGAGACTCAGGTTATTCGAGTTGCTTGAAATTTATTTAATTGGTCACAAATGTTTTACTTGAACTACCGAAAACTTTCAAATACCAGTGCAACAAATGAAAACCCATTAAATATCACCTTTTCTTGATATAACTCCGCGTGTTTGTGGCATCTGCCAAATTCTGGTGATATTATGATTTATGCCCTGGTATCGTAACAATCCAGATGAAAGAATGTCTCAAGAAAAATGAAGAACTTCGAAGTATGATAGACGGGTTGAGAACAGAACAGATCAATATTATGTCATCAAACAGAGGGAAGATTAGTAATGATTTGTCTGAGACAAATAACTTAGGAAAAAGTGATACTGAACCAGCTAATTATACCGATGAAGTACTGAACCTTAAGGTTAGTATTCGGCTTGAAGCAAGCTTCATTTTTTCTTGTCATTTGACATGGGCTGAAATTTGATTCGCGTGTGTGATTGTTTATGTAGGCTGAACTGCTAAGGGAACAAAGCAAAGCAGAGAGTTTAGCTGCAGAAGTGATGCAACTTTCTTTACAACTGCAACAAACCACACGCGCATATACTGGTCTTGCACGACTGTACGTTTTAATGTCATTCTACTATACTACATCTACTTTCTGTGAAGCCTAAATCTAACAAGGCGAATTTTTCGGTAAATTTATTTTCAGCTACAAACCCGTATTGCGGAATATCGAGAGCAGTCTGATGAAGGTGAAGAACGATGGAGCACTCCTTGTGAAGTGATTTGGGAACAAGTGATACTCTTACAAGGGACCTTGTGTTTATGAATTTATGAATTCTTTAGTAGGATTACAATGTTGTGGTA
The DNA here is from genome assembly GCA_019776075.1 of Amaranthus palmeri. NCBI lineage: Eukaryota > Viridiplantae > Streptophyta > Magnoliopsida > Caryophyllales > Amaranthaceae > Amaranthus > Amaranthus palmeri. The sequence continues at coordinate 11,890 of JAAKBH010000982.1, forward strand.
TACTACAGAAATATGAGGAACAAAATTGGTTGATTTATATTTATTTGTTGATCACAAATTCTTGAGAAACCATCTCTAATTTGGTTAGGACATCATCATCTTTTAGTTTAATTAAATTAAATTTTAATGGGTTGAACATGTGAGACTGTTATGACTTGATATTTGGGTTTACGAAAGGGCAAAATAGTAATTGTAATATTAGGGAAGACTTGGGGAAAAAGTTACTAGTTCACTATAAATAAGGGGAATTAGAGACCCATAATCATGAAGAAAATCAGTAAACACATTGTGGGTGGGTTTTATACTCATTAGGAGATCTCAAGCGTCTCGAATAGCTTGATCTATTGTTTCTTGTTATGCTTTTAGGGTTGTAATATCTTTTTTATCATCCAATCAATAGTATATTTCTCTTTTGGCATTTTATACTCTATATTCTATTTTACTGTTCATTGTCCAATTACCCAGTTCATAACAAATATGGTATCAGAGCGGTACGGTTCCGGTGACTGATCTTGATACATTCTTTGGGGGTTTTGGAACTGAAATTTCACCATTAGAGATGTGCAAAAGGGCTGTCCAAGAAAATGTCATCCACTCATTCAAATCGACTTCTACAAATGAGATTTATGAGAAATGGGGGAAAGGAGTGTGTGAAGTTTGTGATGAACATTTCGATGCAGAACGGTTAGAGCATGAATGTAAGTGTGAGGGGTTTTCACTTCTCATCCTTCATCAAGGAATGAGGGATGAACTTATGGTAATTGTTTACCATGAAACAAAAGAAGAGGAAGAAAAAACAATGAGTAAAGAGGAAGTAGAAGTTCTGGAAAATGGTGAGACAATAGAAGCGGCAGAAAATGAAGCCAAAGAAGAAGATGTGGTAGATCTGGAAAAAGTGGGAAATGTGCAAATAAGAGAAAAAGAAAACAAACAAAATAGAGTCAGGAGAAAAGAAAGACAAAGAAATAAAAATACACAAAAGAAAAAAGAGAAAAGGAAGAATCTATGGGAGTTCAGAAATGGTGGTAGAGGAAAGTGGAGAAAAAGGAAAATCAAGAAACGAAGAGAAATATTAAAGAAAAATAGCAAAAAGAAGAAAATAAGGAAGAGAAAAGGGATGAAGGTTCGAAATAGAAGAGGGCCAATAGGTGGAGGCGCAGCTGGTCGAAGCCAAAATACGGAGAGGAGGTTCTTAGGGCGCCCCCAACGGCGTGGGAGGAAGAAAACATCACCGCTGTTTTCAAGAAAACGAAGAGGAAAAGAAGAAAACTCAGAGATAAATGAGGTTGTTACCGGAGAAGATGGTGGTAAAAGAGTCGCCTGGAAGATGCTTAGGGAACGTGGTGTTACTGGTGAAGCCTGGAAAAAGAAAGGGATGGCAACGACTGAACAAATGTGGTTGGGAAAAGATGAACCGAGTAGAGAAGAGAGCGACAAAGCTGGCTGGCCGGAAAAATGGGTCGCCGGAAATTGGAGATGAATTGTTGGAGAAGTTGCCGGTCACTTGCAGAAAATAGTGATGGAAGCTTGCGTGAGTGGGAATTATTGTGGAGGAGGCTGTACACTTATGGGATTTGTGGCTTTTAAGGAGAGAGAGTGGGGTATGGAGAAGGAAGATGGAACCCAGCTGGAAAAAGTAATATCACATTTTGCTTTTGAATATAATGACGTCACACATGACATCATCGAGGCATTAAATCTGAAACTGATATTGATGGCAGCCCCAATATTGCAGAATTTTCCCATTCCAATTGTTAACCTTGTCTCCATTGATCCTCAATTTTACTCACCATTTTTTGTGAAGCTCAAACTTAATTTTCAGACTGAATATCCATATTATTCATTCATGTCGACCCATTCCAAAATACTTTTTCTCAACTATTCTCAGACTGAATTTTTCTTACTGACGGTGGAAGGCCAAGGAAATTTTTATCCACCTTGAGGGCAAGGTGGAACTTCAGGCGGCCGGTATTGTTATGACTTGATATTTGGGTTTACGAAAGGGCAAAATAGTAATTGTAATATTAGGGAAGACTTGGGGAAAAAGTTACTAGTTCACTATAAATAAGGGGAATTAGAGACCCATAATCATGAAGAAAATCAGTAAACACATTGTGGGTGGGTTTTATACTCATTAGGAGATCTCAAGCGTCTCGAATAGCTTGATCTATCGTTTCTTGTTATGCTTTTAGGGTTGTAATATCTCTTTTATCATCCAATCAATAGTATATTTCTCTTTTGGCATTTTATACTCTATATTCTATTTTACTGTTTATTGTCCAATTACCCAGTTCATAACAGAGACATCTGTCAAAGAGACAGTCTTTCAGGAGACCAGATGTTTGATGATCTATAAATGGACCAGAATGTAAGTTGTTGCCAAACCCAATTGTATATTAGCCCGCGTTGTATAATTTGCTTGAAAATTTGCTTTTTGAAAATTCCCAATTCGCTAAAAACGACCATAAATTGACTAGTAATTTGCCTTTTTCGTTTTCTTACTAATATGGTCATATGTTTCTTCTTTTTGTTCCCTATAGTATTTGAAGCTCTCCGATGCTATTGCGTATTGTTGTTGTTGTGTTGGGTTGTTGTTGCGGCATCTGTTTTAGATCACTGGATTCAATAAACCCAAGTATTAGAGTATCAAGAGTTGGGATCAATCATCAGGCAAATCTAGTGTTCTAGAGTCTTTAGCTGAAATACCACCTCTATCATGGTAATGCATTGGAATGAATTTTATGAACAAAATGAGATGATTGAAGGTTGTCAAGCATGACCATCAAGATAGCCAAAAGATTTTTCAACCAAAATTACACTAGTTTTTCATTCCCATTGCCATGATTTATTACCACCTACCAAACGGGCCGTAATAGCTTTATGGTAATAGTTATAATCTATTTGTTTCTCTTTTGTATCATGCTTTGCTCTTGATCATTTGTCAGCTAATTGTTCAAAAGAAGTTGTGGAATTTATATTTTGGTTGATTACACTTTAGCTTGCTGCCATCTTTGCTCTCTGCTAACATTTCCCTACTGTACGGACATTGATGCGTCCGGTTTAGATGTAAATTATTTGTTATTGATTTGTGTTTTGTGGTTTAGGGTGGTAAATTGAGTTGTTTCTATCAGTTCAAAACAAAAATAAAGCTTTTTTTTTCAAAAAAAAGCTTTATTTTTGTTTTGAACTGATAGAAACAACTCAATTTTAGTTGACACTCCATAACTTCTAATAGAATGTTATCAGGAACGCATCCCCATGGTGAGCCTTGCCACTGCAATAGACAGGATCGGAAATTTAGTACCTTCCGCTTCTACTTTGCTGGAAACGGGTGAGTTTTGTGAAACTTACCGGACAACTGTCTATCCTGAACTATTATTGCACATGATTTAATGAGCCATTTTATGGAAAAAATGTTCTAAATTGCAAATCCCTATTTCAATTTTATGAAAAATTCAGGATGTGACACTTTGATTAAAGTATTTCATGCTCTTTATGCAGCGAAAGTGAGGGTTCTTTTCTATATGGAAACTATCGAAGAGAAGTCGAACATTTTCGGGGACTTGGCCTTGTTATAAGCACAATTATTGGTCATAGTAAAGGTAGCTTTACTTTACTACTTTATAAAATTAAGTAGGTAAGGAATTGTTGGTATTCTAATGTATTGGTTTTAATATTTATAGACCGTAAACGTATGGTGTAATCGTAGGGAGTCGGAGCACTACACTAAAGTCTAGAAATCAAACTATGCTTACGGGGAATGATGTATGATTTATAAGGTAGATTTACATTAAAAGAAATGGATGCATAGATAAACTACTAACCTAGATAAATCCCTTCATTAACTGATATACGAGGCTATGTATATCGATAATATCCATATCGATCGGCCAGTCAGGGCTTAGACAAGCAACTTTAGGATATATAACCTCCTAATCTTCGGCAATTCCAGAAAATGGATGCAAGAAACAAACATATAAATCCCGATTAGTCAACCTTTCGACATGTAGTCTTTAATATAAAATGTTGTCGTTGAGTCTCGACTTTCACGTGGCAGCCCAATAACAAATCAATTCGACACTAACATGTTCTAAAGTCTCGTCTTCCCAGTGGCGACTATAGAAGTTATAAATTTGAATAATTGATAAAATGATTCTGAATCGAATAAATCTTATTGAATTAATCATCGAAAGAAAAGTTTTACCTTCTTGGTTGGCATTAGGCAGCTTACTAGCAAGCTCAAAACTCTAGCGAAATAACTCGTGTGTTGAAAAGGTTCGTGCAGGAGGGAATGTAGTGCTGCTTTATGTTGCTAAATACCACGGTGTTCATAGAGTTGTAAATATTTCCGGTCGTTTTGATCTTAAGAAAGGTATTGAAGGTCGACTGGGCAAGAATTATCTGGAGAGGATAGTTAACGCTGGATTTATCGATGTTTTTAGTAACTAAGGAGAGCTTAATGGATCGCCTTTCTACGAATGTTCGAGCAGCATGCTGTTTAATACTCGAAAACTGCAGATCAGGGTTGTGTCAGTTTGATTTCGTTAGCACTTTTCATATCAAAGTTGCTGAACTATTAGCTTTCAAGCAATTGATCCGTCTTTCCCCCTCAATACTATCGATCTCATTGATTAATCAAAGGCCAATATTGCTCTTACTTTGTGGGTTTGGTTCACCATTCACCGCAACACTGCCAAATCCTTAATCTCAACGATATGCCAGGACGAACCATTCACCTAATATGTGGTATTAGGTGGTAATAGAAATTTGTGAACAATGATACTTAAGTTATATGTTATTAAGTCGTAAATGTTGAATTACGTAAGAAAGATACTTATAAATCTTTTAGTTTGTTTTGCTGTTAAAGTTATATGTTGCGCGTCGTTAAACTGGGTGATTTGGTCATGATTCTGATGTTTGTAGCTTTACCCTGCAGGGTTTTAAGTATCCATGGTTCAAAGGACCAAATTGTAGCAGTTAAGGACGCCTTGGAATTTCATAGTCATTGGAAATCATACACTTCATATTATAGAAGGGGCTGATCACGAATTTACTTCGCATCAGAATGAATTGGTAAAAGTAGTCTTAGATTTTCTCGAAGATCAAAATCGACGTAATGATGCTACGCAGCCGGCACCATTTGATGTACGAGGCCCTTCTGTCTCTTCAAAGCTTTGATGTGAATGACATTCAACGCGTTCAGAAAGAAAAATGAGTTGCTCGAACATTTACTATTTCTTGTTAGTACAATGATACATGAACAAGAGAACAATCACGTCACCTGCAAATCGAGTTTACTAGTATAAAGGTGGGTTTAACGCACACCGTTACATGTGCTGAACAAATTCAACGACTATTTATTAATGTTATATGTTACATAATTTAATATTAATAGGATTTGTGAGAAAACAACTCGGCATGTCTCGGGCCTTAAATTCCCATGGGAGCAATAAAACAATAAAAATAACTATAATTCATTCTACTCAAACTATGCCCTCAAAACAGGGTATGCAAGGATAAATCCTAACCTAAAAATTTGTAGCATCATATTTCAGAACCATATAATTGTTGCACCTTATATGGTGAAAGCTGCATCACCTAAGAAAACTGAATTAAAGGTCTCCTGAGAAATTGTCTATGGCAAAGACGGCTCTCTTAACAACCCAGTCCAATGATTTTAAATTTGAAAATAAGGTTGATGACTAATCAGTTACTTATTTTGCAAAATGGGTTGGTCCATATTTACCCGTCTATGCTATAGACGGTCAATAGCAAGAATTTGTGCACAAATTAGAGATGCAAATAGAGGTCTACAAACATGTGTTCAGATCGGAGATGTATGACGGTTTAGATTTGCTTACGGTCAGTTGATATTTGACAACAAATAAATTTAAATTCATATAAAATTCAATTACAGGTTAACTTAATTCGATTTGAATGAAATCGGTTAAGATTGGGATAATATTTGATAATTTTTTCTTACTACTAAATTAGGAGTATATTTTGAGAAATCAAATTAAACATTTAATTATTATGAGAAAGTCATTTTAATAGCATCAAATATTCTCAGTTAATCGATAGTAGAATCATTTGAGCGAATAAGTCTCAGTTGCGATTATATACTCCCTCCATTTTTTTTGTTTGTCCACTATACTTTTTGTTCGAGTACATAACATATCCTGGGGTCTCAACAATCTCCTTAAGCTTTTGCTTGAGTTGGTTTCTTGACACATCCTCACGTATTGCGAAGCAAATTTTGAGCCCTGATATCTCATGGTAGCGTATAATAAAAAATTGTAAAAATTATATATTAAAATTTTTTATATCAACAAATCTAACATGATCACACATGAATATATTTTGTTTTCAATATATCATACATTATAATAAAAATTTTGGAAAATTCCATGTGTCAATTCTTAAGAGAACTTGCCAAAATTAACTTATTGACTAATACATACATTATAATAAAAAGTTTGGAAAATTCCAAGTGTCAATTTTTAAGAGAACTTGCCAAAATTAACTTATTGACTAAAGATTAATGACTCGGCTAATTAAAGACTAGTATTTTTTTAAGATTTAAGAGTACATCTAAAGTATATCACGTTATTATATAACAAGAAGTAAGACTCAATTCATTAAGGTTATACATCGATAATTTGTTGCTATTCCTAAGTTTTTTCCTCAAATTCATCAATAATTTGTGTCGCCCTTATTTCAAAACCTTGAGAATTACTCACTCCGTTCTTTTTTGTTCTTCCCATTCACTTTTTGCACAATTTTCAAAGCAACTTTCGAGCCTAAATATCTACAAATACGCATTATAGAGAATTATAAAAAATATATGATAAAAATGTACACATTAAGACGAATCTAAGGAGATCTCATATGGATATATTTTATCATTCTGACGCAAGATGTAAGAAGCAATTGGAATAAAAGCATTTCAGAGACAGATGAAAAAGCCTACCCGGTTGTCCCTCTGTCTCTTTGGACAACCGACTCGGCTTTGTAGGCTATTTAGCCTTTTGTCCTGTTTTTCTCGGTTTCTTGATTTGCCTTAGGTTATATTGTAAGTGTTAGACCCTATCATCTATCACAAAAACTTGTGTGAGACGGTCTCATTTGTGAGACGCTTTTTATTGAGTCAGTCCAATTGTATCACAAAAACTTGTAAGTGTTAGATCGTCGTTATTGAATCAACAATTCAACATGTCAAATGTTAAACGGGCCGGGGAGGGTCAAGACCGTTTAAATACAACCCACTTTAACCCTTTTTAAAAAGTTCATAAAAAAGTTTTTTTTATTATAATTTATGACTCGTTAGGATAATTCAACTATAAATATAACAATGGCATATAAAAATATAAAAAAAACTGGTAAAATATTTTTTACAACCAAGTAATATAACTATCCGACTCGGCCCGGCCTGACCCTTTACACAAAGATCTCGATATCTCATGGTACGTATAATAAACAATTATAAAAATTATATATTAAAATTTATTATATCGAGACGAATCTAACAATATCACACATGAAAATATTTTGTATTCAATATATATATTTCAAGAATCACATGATGAAGACTCAATTCCGCCTTTTTGTTTTTGTACTAATTAATAATTCCCGATATCTCACCCGAATCCTTTGCCTACCTAGTAGTACGTGTTGAGTTATTCCCTCCCACTTGGAGGAAGAGTCCAATTAATATTTTAAGTATGGGCTTTAAAATATTATGGGCTAATATTATTATTAATAATAATAATAGTAAAAAGAAAAAATTAAAAAAAAACTATAAAAAGGAAATAAAGGGCAGCAGCTTTATTGAATTGGGAAAACACATCTCACGCACAAAAAATACAAACAGAAACTTACGGCAGCGAAGAGAAGGGTATCGCGCGTGACTTACCGCGATCCGATCGAAGGCCATTTGTACTCCGATTTTCGTCAAATTTGACACGGTGTTCCTGCCTACCCAATCTACATATTCAACGGTTGGATTGTCGTTTTGTGCACTATAATTGGGTAATTTGTTTTGCCCTAATTTTACCCTAATTATTATTTTACCATTTTTGAGTGATGTTTTAGGGTGATTTGGTGTTTGTATTACCTCTAGTATTGTATAGAGAGGATTTTGGGTGTACCCATTTATTTTATTGGTGATTAGTGGAAGAGTCTGGTACCACTTACGGTCCCGTGGTTTTTTCCCGCATTGGGTTTTCCACGTAAATATTGTGTGTGCTTTACTTTCCGCATTTTTACTTTATTGTGCTTGATTGTGGGATTATTATTTTTAGTTTGATTGGATTTGTTATTTTGCTCATCTAACAACACAAAGGGAGAAAGTGTGTGTGTTATATCGACACTTTTCTCAACAGTACGGTGTCTTAATTCTTATTCCGCCTATATATTATCATAAGTTATAATCAATTCCCCCACAATATAAGTATTCATAATCTGCATTCATCTTGATTTTGATAATCTTTTTTTTTGAGTTTTGATCATCTTTAATTCAGTTTCAAATTGGTGAGTATTCTTACACGGTTCACTTCCGACCCTTCATTTCGAGTAAAGTGAATCCTTGATATATTTTATTTTATATTGCGTTACATTTAGAATTATATGAATTATATTAATCTAAGCTTGCTCAAAGAGTTGTTGTCTAAATCAATATAACTTGTCTTGTGGGAGATCGTTTTATAATTGAAACAGAGACCTATATGATTAATCCAATTTTATAATTAATGACTTTAAATTATAAATGATCACTTTAACAAGCTAAATATTTATGGATCGGCCAAATAAATATTGTATTATTATGAAACAGTCTCATGTATAAGATTATCTGAAATATAATTTCAAAACTAACGACATCCTTTATAAACAAACACAAAAAAATTTCAATAGTTCTAAAAACAATTCTCAATAAATTTATGCGATAGTGAATATATTTTTAAAAAAACATCAAATTATTAAAATAAAATTCCCACAATATTTATTTGAGGAAACCTCGTACTTTTTAAAATTTATTGTGTTACAAATATAGTATTTGAGAGTGAAAACATATGTTTGGTAAAACTTGAACATTTATACATATAATGATTCTTGTATTTTTTAAAAATACTCCAAAAATAAAAATTTTATATTAAAAAAATAAAAATAAGACTCAACTAACTTAATCTAAATGTTCCAAATTATAAAAGAAAAAGTCCTAAATCCTGCTGACTAAATCTTCCCATATAAGTTCTAAAAAAATGTTAGAAGAATAAAATAATTGGATATAGTAAAACTAAACAAATTAACGGCAAAGCGTGGAATTAGCTAACAGAAAAAATTACCCAGAATAATACGACCTTTAACTGATTTCCCAAGAATAATACGAACTTTCAATTAACCATCAATAATACGAACTTTGACATGCATTTTCCGCTGGCATACATGAGCTGTTTATAACCAGTAGTGCAGATCTTTTTTTGACCATTGCTCAGCAGGTTTCATCTCGTATTTTTGGTGGTTAATTGAAAGTTCGTATTACCGGTTGAAACCTGCTGAGCAACGGTCAAAAAAGGACCTGTACTACCGGTTATAAACAGGTCATGTATGCCAGCGGAAAATGCATGTCAAAATTCGTATTATTAGTGGTTAATTGAAAGTTCCTATTATTCTTGGAAAATCAATGAAAGGTCATATTATTCTAGGTAATTTTTCCTAGCTAACACTCCTATTATATAGGATACAATTTCGGAAGATACTATATAAAAAAATAGATTTAACATATAATTAATTAATTGAACTTAAACTTACATTTTAAGAAAAAACTATTTCAAATTTTATATTAAAAAACAACAATCTAAAAATAGAAATGATAAAAATTTTAAAAATTATAAAATAAGACTCAACTAATTAATGACTAGTACTTTTTTAAGATTTAAGAGTACATCTAAAGTATATCACGTTATTATATAAGAAAAAGTAAGACTCAAATCATTAAGGTTATACATTGATAATTTGTTGCTATTCCTAAGTTTTTTCTTCAGATTCATCAATAATTTGTGCCTCCCTAATTTCAACACCTTGAGAATTATAATTTTTACTGATTTTTTTAATTTCCTTTTTTGCTTTGTTTCTTGCTTGATTTAATTAGGTAACACTATATTAATGAGTGAGACCATTTTAAGTGTTTGGATCTATATCAATCTATTAAGATATTATTGATCACCTTATCCAAAAAGAAACAAATGTTCAAAACATTGCGAAATAGAATTCAATATCTTTTACGTTCACATAAACTGATAGAGTAATTCGTGAATATCAAAGTTTTTAAAAAGTGGTTCTATTTATTTTATGTAAGCTAAATCAATTGCTTAATTACATAAAATTAGAACGGCCATAAAAGTGGTATGACAAGGTATTATAGTTGAGATTAATGATAAGGGTAAAATAGTCATTCTGACGCAAGATGTAAAAAGCAATTGGAATAAAAGCATTTCAGAGACAGAAGAAAAAGCCTACCCGGTTGTCCCTCTGTCTCTTTGGACAACCGACTCGGCTTTGTACGCTATTTAGCCTTTTGTCCTGTTTTTCTCGGTTTCTTGATTTGCCTTAGGTTATATTGTAAGTGTTAGACCCTATCAACTATCACAAAAACTTGTGTGAGACGTTCTCATTTGTGAGACGCTTTTTATTGAGTCAGTCCAATTGTATATAATTTTTTTTACCAATTTTACAAATTAAAATGTCAAATTCAAGAATTAAAAGACCAATTTGAAGACTTAAAAGACCAATTTCAATGATTTAAAATTGACATTTTAAGTCATGGAATTTGAAGACTTAAATGGTCAATTTCAATACTTAAAACACCAATTTTAAGACTTAAAAGAATAATTGTTAGAAATTTGTTTTGGGAATTTGTGTGAGACTTTCTTTAGATCAACCCTTGATCATTAATTGGGCATATTAGGGTCATTTAGTTCACAATGATTAACCCTACCGTAAAAAATGACCATGTAATCATTTAAAAAGGATATGGTGAAAGCTTAATTTAATTCGATTCAGATGAGTAAATAACTATTAAGGGTTTAAATAGAGGTGTCCAAACGAAATTATTTGGATCGGTTTCAGATGAGTAAAAAAATCAATTCGAGTGAAACTCGATTCGGTTTCATGTTTTCATTCGGTTTACTTACAACCATTCTTTTCGAGTAAAAAAAAAGTAAAAGTAGGAAGAATATTAATTTTTTAAATTAGAATTGGTTACTCACATTTTTAAATTAGAATTGGTTACTCACATGTTTTCATTCGGTATGTTTTAATTGATGGAAGATCAAAGTCAAATTTCCGTTAGATGAGAAAATCTAGTATACCAAAAAATATTAAGTACTAATTTTCATAATTAATTTGAGATTAATTTCTTTAAGTTTTAGACTAGTTTATAATTACCTCATCTATATCATAGCGTATTACCCATAAATTATACCCAAAAACTAATTGTATTTTCAATTATTAAATTTTTTAGAAGTTCAAATTTAATTTCCTAAATTATATTTTAAATTGAGAATTTTTAAATTAGTTAAATTTATTTTTAATTATTGTTATAATCATGAATTGTAATAGGGGAAAAATAAAGAAATTTAAATATTTAGACGTTGTATGTTACTCTCAATTAATTATTAAAAGTCTAATCTCAGCTTATTATTCATTCTTTGTCTTAACCAAATCAATCTTGTTTATGCACACAAATTGTTTGTGTTGTAGTGCCCAAGTATTTTGAAACGAGGACATTCAAACTGTGCAAGACAACAATCGTCGAATCACTCCGAGTTAAAGTATATATTATCCTATGAATTTATGTGACTATATAATACATGATGTTGAATGTTACTTTTAAGAAGCATTTTTGTTATTTGTAGACTAGAAATCAAGTTTTTGGATAGATTAAGTACTTATTTCGAATATTTTAAATGTAAGTAAGACTCACTTCATTAAGGTTATAAATCTAGCTTAGTTTCACTTGCATTTGAAGTGTATGCCAAATTTGTGGCACAATTTAATTAGGTAACGTTGTATTAATGAGTGACACAATTTTAAGTGTTTGAATTTGTATCAATCTATTAAGATATTGTTGATCATCTCATTTAAGAATTTGTGAACTAACGACATCTTTTATATGATATGATAGTGAATATATTTAAACAAAACATCAAAATATTACCCATAAATTGTACCCAAAAACTAATAGTATTTTCAATTATTAATTGTTTACAATTTAAAGTTCAAATTTAATATCCCAGATTATATTTTAAATTGAAAAATTTTAGTTAGTTAAATTTCTTTTGAATTATTCTTATAATCATGAACAATAATAGGAGAAAAATAAGGAAATTTAAATAATTAAAAGTCTCACCTAAACGCATACTAGTTAGTCGCCCCGCTCCATTGTAACGAATCTTTATGTTTTTCAACATTTTCTATACAAGATAATCTTACAAAAAACACGTTTATAAATAAATAAATAAATAAAAATTACACCAAAAAGTAAGCTACTTGTTGTAAGCCGATGCATTTAATTGATCAGTGTATAATTTTTTAAAAATAAATTCTATATATTGCTTTTGACACAAAAATGATTTGTACATACAATAATTAATTGTTTATGTTGTAGTATCCAATTTTTATCAAACGAGGAAGTTAAAACTGTACTAGATAATCTGATCAATTAAGGTATATATTATCTTATCAATTTATGTGACTATATTATACGTGATGTTGAATGTCTAGTTCCTTAATTACATTTGAAGTGTTTAACTATATTATACTAGGTTAAAAAATTTAATCTCTCCTAACTTACTTTCAAGCAGTACGAGATTGAAGAAGAATATAATGGAACAAAACAAAGAGGACAATTCCCTAAAGAAATTAAAGAGCTGTGCCGTATGCAGACACAGAAAGACGAAATGTAACAAGGATTGTCTATTCGCCTCATACTTCCCAGCAGACAATCCCCAATTGTTCAAAAATGTCCATAAATTTTTTGGCGTTAAATATATGACGAACGCTCTTAGATCAACGAATCCTGATTTTCATGGTGATCTTATGGCATCCATTATCTATAGCGCTAATGCTCGCATCAAAGATCCTGTTCATGGGTGTTTAGGTGAAAATCAAACTTTGCTTTCGAAAATTACGCATGCTCAGAGAGAGCTAGAAGGTTTGCGTTCGGTGATTCAAAAATTTCGTAATCAAAATGATCAAAATCAACGCTTTAATAATCAACACTTTGAGAATCCACAATCTATTCCATCATTCCACGAACCTCAACTAGTGAATACTCAATACAGGTTTTTCATTCTATTCGCTTCTTTAATTTATTATTGGCATAGTTTAGTTTTGTGATTTAAATTTAATTAATTAGGGTCTTTTTGTTGCAGAGCCAGTAACATTGCTCCACTTTTTGTTGATGATTACGTTGTTAATGAAGCCCTTTTCGTTGAATGCCCTGATAAACAATTTCAAAATCAAAACTTTGAGGGTAAACAATATATGTCATCAATTCACCAAATAGAATACGAGAATAACCAATACAGGTTTTTCCTTCTTTTTGTTTCCTTATTTACTGACTTAGCTTAGCTTTATGAGATTTTATGAAATTACATTGGTTTTTTTTGTTGTTGCAGTGCCATTGTTAACGATCCTCTTCTTTCTTACGATTACGTCACAGAAAATGATTTATCTGGACGCATTAATCAAGAATATCAAAATAAACACTCTACGTCCTCATTGTTTCCCCAAACTCAACATGGGGATACTCAACATAGGTTTTTTTTCTATTTGTTTCCTTAATTATAATTGGCTTAGCTTAAATTTTGTGATTTATGTAATTAATGGGGTCTTTTTTGTTGCAGAGTCGATAATGACGATGTTCCACTTTTTGTCGATGATTACATGGTTGATGATGCTTTTTTCGTTGATTGCCCTTACCAACAATTTCAAACACAACCCTTTGAGAATCAACAATATATGTCATCATTCCACCAACCACAATATGACAATAACCAATACAGGTTTTTCTTTCTTTTTGTTTCCTTGATTATTTGCTTAGCGTAGCTTTTGAGATTTTATTGTTTTACTCAGTGTTTTTTTGTTGTTACAGTGCAAGTGACAATGTTCCTCTTCCTTCTTCCAATCACGTCACTGAAACTGATTTATTTAAACAAACTTATCAAGAATTTGAAAATGAATTATTAACGCCCTTATCATTTCCCCAAGCTCAACCTAGGAGTACTCAATAATTAAGGTTTTTCTTTTCTCTTGATTTATTTCCTTATTTATTAGTTTCGCTTCTAAGATTTTATTTAATTAAATAAAAATATATATTTTTGTTGCAGTGTTGGTGACGTTCGATGACCTACTTTTTTCTTACAATTACGTGGATTGGATGAGTATCGAGTATTTTGCAAAGCTATCAACATAACAATTCAATTTTATCAATGATCTATTGTACTAATAGAACCAAAAAATTAACAAAAGTTGGCTTGTTTTGGCCTCGCCCTTCTCGTATGCACATGAAGAGTGGGCCGAGGAAACCCTTCATAGAAGGTGGGCCTCGGTTCCACACTGATGCAAATAAGTTGGGCTGAGCTTCTATACATATGGTGTAGTTTGTTCTGATATATGCATAGTCCATCCCTATGCTGTTTTGGATGACCTGATTCTTGGTTCCCTTCCCCAATGGCTTTTTCCCCTCGCAGGGTTTTTTATGCCGGCGGGATTGGGGCTTCTGAGTCTCAGTGTTGGTTTTCTATATTTATAATATATTCCTAATTGCCAAAAAAAAAAGGTTGGACTGAGTTTCCTTTGCCGTTGTATTTGGGTTTTTCTGATGAATAAAAAAGAAATTTATTTGCCAAAAAAAGTTAATAAAAGTTAGCTGTTATTGTCCTTTTCATTTCTAGAACAATATGAATTTCTTTTAAAATTCTACGTAATATAATTTAACTAAATTGGTATAGTGTTAACTAGTTGTCCTAGTGTTTCTTTAATCCTCTTAGTTTACTTACTAAATTTTAGTTGTTGGATCTTCAAAGTCAAAATTCTTTACATGAGATAAAATAATTGAATAAAATATTAAGTAATTTATTATGATTAACTTAAAATTAATTTTTTCAAGTTTTACATATACTGGTTATTTGGTTAATAACCTGATCACTCATATAGTTTGTATCACATAAATTTAGCTAAAAATTTATAGTTCATATTTTTTTTTTTTTTTTTGGAAATCATATTTTATTTTTAAATTATATTTCAATTTGTTAATTTTAAATTAGTCAAATTTATTTTGAATTCTTATACATAAGGTGAGAGTTTGAATCTCTCATTTGAACTCGAGTGGACATTTGGGCAAAGGAGCTACTTGGTCTTGACATATAAACCATCCTTGGCGCCATAAACAATGCTGGGGTCTTTTTCTCGTAATTATGTAGATTTTTTTTGTTTATCCTTAGGGTCTTGGGTGTGTAAGTTGTTAGGAACTGGTGTCTAAGGCGTTTTAGTTAGATGATCTGGAGAATGTTTTAGTATATGGTGTAGTTTTTCTCCGTGTTTTGATATTCTTGGTCCCCTTTCCTAATGGCTTTTTCCCCTCGCGGGGTTTTAATGCCGGCGGGGTTGGGGCTTTCGAGTCTCATTGTTGGTGTTCTATATATTTATAATATATTCCTAATTTAAAAAAAAAATTAGACTGAGTTTCCTTTGCCGTTGTATTTGGTTTTTTCTGATGAATGAAAAAGAATTTTATTTGCAAAAAAAGTTAATTAAAGTTAGTTGTTATTATATTGTCCTTTTCATTTGTAGAACAATATGAATTTCTTTTAAAATTCTACGTAATATAATTTAACTAAATTGGTATAGTGTTAATTAATTGTCCTAGTGTTTCTTTAATCCTCTTAGTTTACTTACTAAGTTTTAGTTGTTGGATCTTTAAAGTCAAAATTCTTTACATGAGATAAAATAATTGAATAAAATATTAAGTAACTTATTATGATTAACTTAAAATTAATTTTTTCAAGTTTTACATATACTGGTTAATAACCTGATCACCCATATAGTTTATATCACATAAATTTAGCTAAAAATTTATAGTTCAAATTTTATTTTTAAAATTATATTTCAATTTGTAAATTTTAAATTAGTCAAATTTATTTTGAATTCTTATACATAAGGTGAGAGTTTGAATCTCTCATTTGAACCATCTCAACGCAAGAATCACTAATATCAATTATTTATAATTTTTTACTAATGCACCATTAAAGATATTAAGACTTTAATATATACCTTTGCGAATATGCCTAAATGAAATGTCACAAAGTCATTAAAATTGAGGGAATATAACAAAAATAATTATTGAAAGTAGTTGAAGTTTTTAGAAGATGACTTGTTTGCTGCAAAAAAAGTAGATTAGGTCAGCTAATAAAGGCTTTCTCCCAACGTACCCTTAGTAAGGCCAATATCCTTGATGCGCAAATAATTTTATTTAACCGCAAGCACACGGTGTACGTATAGTTGCGGGTCCAACGCAAGTAAGCTAGGATGAGGAACTTGCTAATCTCTAATCATTATATTGCTTGAAAAAAGAAAAATTAGTTTGATTGGTTGTTTAACTAATAAACTAAAAATGCAATGAAAATATGGATTAAACTATATGATGAAGAGATCTTGGGTGTCAGGAATCCCGTAAAGTCTTGTACACTCAAATTCTCATTAGTGTCTATGAAATGTCGGATCAATTATGTGGTTAAGCATGTTTTAGTTAATCTCAAACTCTCGCTCTGTTGATTAACTATTAGATTTAAGCCTTACTAATTAAATTCTCACACGCTAGTTTATATTATCAGAATTGAGGTTTTGTTCCTATTTTCATGTACTTTTCTCTTTTTTACTCAGTTTAATCGAATTTTTGATTTTAAATTGCTGGAGAATCAAACCCTAGTTGTATTTTTGTTTAAAATGAATCGAATAATTTATTGATTGTAAATTTTTGGCAACAATTTTCAGTGGAACTGATCAAGAAAAACTTTATTAGTATCAAGAAGTAACTTTACAATATTATTATACAAGGACTTTTTGACACCCATCGAAATTGGCTGCCCATATATATCGAAATTGGGCCCTTTATTATATTAGAAGATAAAAATTTTTCCACTTCAAGACAAAATATATTGCATTAATATATTACTTCAAATATAGAAAAAGTTTACAAACAAAGCTCTTGAAAAATTTTGCTTGGAACTGGGCTTAAATAGAACCATTTAATATTAGAGGCCCCTTATTTCGCGGGGCCCTAAGCGGTCAGCTACCCAGGATACACTAAGAACCGCCCATGTATATACGAAATCACCAATAATCAGCGATTCTGCTCGGGTATCTTCATCCCAAATCAATTATAGCCTTCTTCCTCCATTCTTTTAAATAAAGACTCGATTTTTGATGATCCCGTCTTGGATGAGCTCTATCATTCACCATTCTTTTAGACACAATTAAAAATCAAAACATACTTGACTTATAGGTGCAAACCCTAACCCTAGAAAATGGTATAAGACACAACAATTGAATAATGAATCAAGAACAATAGATGAACAAAACTAATTTTTATTAAAAGATGATTAATGACAATAATAAAGGTTTACTAATGAAAAATTAAACTAGTATAAGAAATTAAACACAAAGAAAACTTTTGCATTTACACTCTTCTACCCTTTTGCTTATTTTCTTTGTAGAATATCTTCGACCAAGTTAAATTCCCCTTAGTAAACTCTGTTAATATTAAAACCATAAAAATTATGCTTAAAACAATTAAAATCACTTAAAGTCAACATTAATAACCAAAATGAGTAATATAACATAAATCTTTAAAATAAGCACTTATCAATCAACAATCCCATTAAACTTGAATTTGAACGTACATTAAATCTACATTTTGACATATCTAGTTTTGCCACAATATCCAATACACTAATTCAATCTTAAATAAATTTAATTGTGCAAAATTAAAAATTATAAAAATCTGATATTAATAAAATTTACATTGAGATGAATCAAACAAGATCTCACTTAACTATATTGTAACGTCTAGATTAGAAAAAAAATACAAATTAAGAATTATTAATGAATAGTAAAAAAAAAAAAAACTAAATGGGACATTTTGTCTAAAATCCAAATCAAAAAATTAAAGAAAAGAAAAAGAAAGAAATAAAAATGGAAGATTTGCGAATCAACGGCATGGACATACTGTCAAAACTCTGTTTAATAAACTAAAGATTAAGATCTTAATATGGGTCTTTTAATTCTTCTGGGTTTAATTTCATTTTTATCAAAATTTTTCTGGGTTTTTCAATGATCTGTTTCGCTTTTTTTTCGTTTACTGTTCTGTTTTTGACCTAATTTCTGCAAATCAGGGTTAGGTTTTAGAACAAGTATGGATTAAAAAAAAAGAGAATTTAATTGAGAATTACAAAATTGAGAGTTTTCTTACATTCATTTTGTTTCTATACAATTTCCTGATGTTTTGTGGATGTAATATCACTTTGATAATGAATCATACTAAATTTTTTGTGATTTTTATTGTTGTTCTTTAATCTTTATTTTTTGGAAAAAATTATCCATGATAATCTAAATGTAGAAGTGTTCAACGGGGCGGGGCGGGGCGGGTAAAAACTTAAATGGGTCGGGTTGGGCGGATCGTTTTAAAATTGGGCGGGGCGGGTCAAGTCTATTTAAATCCGACCCACTTTGACCCATTTTTAGAAGTTAATAAAAACAATTTTTTTATTATATATTTTATGACCCGTTGGGTCGATCAACTTATGTTTATAATAATATCATTTAAAATAAAATAAAAGTGGCAAATTTTTTTCGCAATTAATTCTTATAATTGGGTCGACCCGTTACACCAACGCCTGCTCATGACCCGTTAAAATGTGATCCGACCCTTGACCCCATTGGGTCGACCCGCCCCGTTGAACACCTCTAAATCCAATCTATACGTGATTTTCCTATAATAATTCAATCTATTGATTAACCATAAATAATCCCAACTTTGAGGGGTATTTTCCAAGGGTAAACTCGATGACCGAATGACTTGCTATAACAAGTATTATCTTTTTTATAAAAAAAATAAATTTAAAAAAATAAAAAATATTAAAAAAATGTTCCAAAAAATTTATGATTTTTTTTTATTATTTATAATTTTTTATGTAAATTTTCAAAAATAAATCTCTAAATTTAATTAATTTTTAGTTTACTTCTCGGTAAATTACCTATTATAGCAGGTCATCGTGTTACTCAAATTTACTTTAAGCAAATCATACAATAGTATGACAGGTCAGTTCAGATAATTATTAAGTTATACAAATCAAGTCATGTTGATATCAATTAAGTTAGATCGATTAACTAGACAACGGTCATAAACGAGAACGTTGAAGATTTGCCAACAAATGATAAATTCATATGAAATTCAATTCGATTCGAATGAAATCGGTTCGGGATAATATTTAACTTTTTCTTTCTACTAAATTAGGAGTATTTTGAGAAATTGAATTAAACTTCTAATTATTATGAGAAAGTCATTTTAATAGCATCAAATATTCTAAGTTAATCCATAGAGGAATCATCTGAGCGAATAAGTCTCAGTTGCGATTATATAATCTCTCCATTATTTTTTGTTTCTCTACTTTACTTTCTGTTAAAGTATATAATATATTCTGAGGTCTCAACAATCAGCTTAAGCTTTTGGTACGGTTGAGTTGGTTTCTTGACACATCCTCATCGTATTGCGAAGCAAATATTGAGCCTTATATCTCATGGTAGCGTATAATAAAAAATTTTGTAAAAATTTTATATTAAAATTTTTTATATCAAGACGAATCTAACATGATCACACATGAATATATTTTGTCTTCAATATATATCATACATTATAATAAAATGCTTGGAAAATTCCAAGTGTCAATTTTTGAGAGAACTTGCCATTATTGACTAAAGATTAATGATATGGCAATTGATCTTGAACAATATATCTACTATTAAAGTATCTTTTTGACTAACATTTATTTATAGTTAATTTGAGTAAATTAAAAATATAATATACTGCTTAATATATTTTTGAAAATTTTAAGTTAATTCAAACATATAACTGTCAAAATTGAGTGTTTTTACTGCATAATATTTCTAACTTTTTTTAATATTATATGTTTATATGTGAACCAAACTCAAGTCCAAATGGAGGCGCACTTCCTAATCAAGATCACAATGATACACCGCATGATGACAACTTGGAAGATACACTTCCAGTGGGTAACTTCGAAGATATGGATATTCATGGATTGACTAAGAGGAACCCAAAATTTAGTTATAATTAATCTGGAGCCCACCTAAAGCAAGCCCAGTCGTAGCCCAAAATAGCAGCCCAAGAACCACGACATTTCCAAAATTTATGCCTTTTATTTGTTGTTTATAAAAACTTAAGCAAGGGTATATTAGTCATTTTGTGTCTTAGTTTTTGTCTTATTAGGAGAATACACCTATAAATAAGGTGGTCATCAAACATTAAAACCACTTTTTTTGAGATTTGTTTTAGTAATACAATTCCAAATATAAATTGGTCTTCTTCTACATTGTGCTTGCTTGTTTCGGTGGTTCAATCGAATTCCAAGAAGTTTCATCATTCTTCTCAAGGAGAGTAATCTTCATATTCCGTACCGTCTCGTCATTGAAGGTTGAATCCATAACTGATTTTATCTTCGTTCTTGAAGACTATAATACCACATTGCGTAATTTGTGGCTCTATCTCCTTCTTAATTGGTGCAATTGTCGATGTTAAAAAGAATCGTGCATTGCACGGGGTTCTACACTAGTATATATATATATATATATATATATATATATATATATATATATATATATATATATATATATATATATATATATATATATATATATATATATATATATATATATATATATATATATATATATATATATATATATATATATATATATATATATATATATATACATATATATATATATATATATATACATATATATATATATATATATATATATATATATATATATATATATATATATATATATATATATATATATATATATATAGGGGAGGGATCCATTGAGAAGGAGCTCAAAATGAGAAGGATGAGAAGGATTTATAGCCATTGATCTTATGAAAATCTAACGGGTGAAAATCATCTTTCACGTCAATTTTCTTCTCCATTTTATGTTATGATTTAAGGTTACTATGTTTTTAGAAAATGATACTATGTTTTGATTAAAGGTTACTATGTTTATTTTAAAAAGTTACGATGTTCTGTATAGATTAAGAGAAGACAGTAACTATACATAATCATAGTAACCCTTATTCATAACATAGTATCTTTTTCTAAGAACATAGTATCTTTATAAAATGTAAAAATCTGGGTAAAAAAATATGCTGAACCGCATCCAAGGATTTAATAAACCGCGTGCAAGGAGCTAACTAATACAGACCATTGATATTTGATCTAAACGGATGAGATCCCTTCTCACCCTTCTCATTTTGAGACCCGTTCTCATTTGATCCTATATATATATATATATATATATATATATATATATATATATATATATATATATATATATATATATATATATATATATATATATATATATAGGGGAGGGATCCAATGAGAAGGGGTCTCAAAATGAGAAGGATGAGAAAGATTTATAGCCATTGATCTTATGAAAATCTAACGGGTGAAAATCATCTTTCTCGTCGATTTTTTCTCCATTTTATGTTATGATTTAAGGTTACTATGTGTTTAGAAAATGATACTATGTTATGAATAAAGGTTACTATGTTTATTTTTAAAAGTTACGATGTTCTGTTAAGATTGAGAGAACACAGTAACTATACATAATCATAGTAACCCTTATTCATAACATAGTACTCCCTCCGTTCCTATTTGTTCTTCCTATTTGAGTTTTTCACAAATATTAAGAAAAATAGAATCTTTGGTAGTAGTGGGTATTATTTTAATTATATAGTGGTGGAAAGTAATGATTGTATTAAAATTATGAGAGGAAAAAATAATTAAATAGTAGTGTGAAGTAATGATTGTATTGGAAGTATGAGAGAGAAAATAATTAAATAGTAGTGTGAAGTAAGGAAAGTGGGGTTTTAAAGGGTAAAAGTGAAATGAAAACTTTCCAAAAATAGAAAGTATTCTAAAGTGGAAGAACTTTTGAAACTACCCGTTATAGTAAGGAGAAGAACATAAAGAAACGGAGGGAGTATCTCTTTCTAAAAACATAGTAACCTTAAATCATAACATAAAATGCAAAAAAAACCGAGTAAAAGCATCATAAAACGCGTGCACGGATGTAAACTCATCTTGACCATTGATCTTTCATCTAAACGGTTGAAATTGCTTCTTACCCTTCTCATTTTAAGACCCCTTCTCATTTGATCCTAAATCTATATATATATATATATATATATATATATATATATATATATATATATATATATATATATATATATATATATATATATATATATATATATATATATATATATATATATATATATATATATATATATATATATATATATATATATATATATATATATATATATATATATATATATATATATATATATATATATATATAGGGGAGGGATCCAATGAGAAGGGGTCTCAAAATGAGAAGGATGAGAATGATTTATAGCCATTGATCTTATGAAAATCTAACGGATGAAAACCACAATCGCTGCTTCATCTTTCTTCTTCTTCTCCATTTTTATGTCATAATTAAAGGTTACTATGTTTTTAGATTATGATACTATGTTATGATTAAAGGTTACTATATTCAGTTTAAAATATACTATATTCTGTAAAAGATTAAGAGAAGACAGTAACTATACATAATCATAGTAACCTTTTTTCATAACATAGTATCTGTTTCTAAGAACGTAGTATCTTTAAAACTGATATATTGAACCGGTTCAGTATTAAAGAAATTGGTTAATGGTACCAATTGAACCGCGTGCAACTTAAAAAATGAGCAAATTAAATCTATCCATTGATCTAAAAAATGAACGCTTCAGATTACTTCTCACCCTTCTCATTTTGAGACCCCTTCTCATTTGATCCTAAATCTATATATATATATATATATATATATATATATATATATATATATATATATATATATATATATATATATATATATATATATATATATATATATATATATATATATATATATATATATATATATATATATTTTTTTTTGAAAATTAGGAAATATATTAATAGAAGAGGAAAAGAAACACCACACTATGACTTAGAAACCCAAATCCGCCGGCATAAAAAAACCCCCGTAGGAAAAAAAACCATTGGACAAGGGAGACCAAGAAACAGGCCACCCAAAACAGCATAGGGGTGGGCTATGCCAAAAGAAATCCAAAATAAAACACCATTACAATTTGGTCCGGGCATCTAACACCATTCATCTATCACCTAGCACTAATACACCAAGAAGCTACATTGGCCATGTCGATAGACTATGTCACCCCTGTTCATCACCAATCCCAATTATACGCCCAAAGCGTAAGTTGGATAGCGATTCCACGAACCTTGCACTGCTACGAATTCGAAGAGCATCGAAACAAAACACCAAGTAAAACCGAAACCAGAGATCTCCCAAAACGCCAAAACAAGCCGCAGGATAAAACTCACGAAAACTCCATAGAGCCATCTCAGAGAACCGAAAAATTCGAAACACCCACTTCAGAGAACCGAAAAAAACAAAAAACACCAAAAACTCCCAATTTAGCCCAGAAACCGGCCCAAGAGAAAAACCAAACTAAAACCAATATTTTCAATTCAAAACTCCATAACCTGGTGGCAAAGCAGGTCTAAATAAACATCCAAGCTCAAATTCGCGTAACAACAAAAAAGAAATCAATATGAAATGAATATCCTTAAACGCCAGAAAATGCAACAACCTCACCCAAAGCTATCCCAGGTCTGACAAGGCCAATCAGTTACCACGAATCATGAGAAAGACACCAAATACCAGAAAGCTATAACACCATTTCTACACCATTCACCATTCCAAGCAAGCAAAACGGAGACCACGCCAAAGAACCTTGAAAGCAGCTGGCAGCACCCCAAGCTGACAAAGACCCAAGCCGCCGGCCACCCATAATCCAAAAGCAATTAAATGCCCAGGGACGTGAATAAACACCATAAAATGCCACGTCCTGCCTTGAATATATATATTTCAAAAATGACATATCAAGACTCAATCCCGCCTTTATATTATCACATTTGTTTTTGTACTAATTATTCCCGATATCTCATCCGAATCCTACAGTGTCTTAATTCTTATTCCGCCTAATGCCTATATATTATGATATGTTATACTCAATTTCCTGCATTCATCTTCTTGATCTTGATCTTGATAATCTTTTTTTTCTTTTTCTTTTTTTTTGAGCTTTGATCCTGTTACGGGTCCAATATCTCGTATACCCGATTGTCGAGAATACCCCTGGTCAAAGGTCAAAGTCAATATATAAGTCAATGTCTAAACTACCACTTCCAATAACCACCCACTACTCCCATCTATACAAGCATGATCACCATGTATTATCATGAACGAGGTAACTACCTCAATAATTTTTTCTATAAATACAACATTTATCTACATGATAAAGGTACACAATTCTACTCTCAAACAAAAACTTATACTAATTACGTCTATGATTCCCGGTCTGACTTAAGCATCGGAGTGCCCTTCCGGGACATAGGCCCCCGGGTTAGTTTTCCTTGTGGTTGTAGGAACACCCTACGCGGAGGTCAAATCATCTCACTTCCCTTAATTTAAAGGTACTTCCTACTTAAAGTCTCTTTTATAAATTCGACCGTTTCATTACCGAAACAGTTTGGCGCCGTCTGTGGGGAAGGAAACATAAAAGTCATATGCCCTACACAATATATCAATTTTCGTGAGCCTTTAGATTTAATGATCAGTACCTGGATCTTTGTTTGCCAAGTATAATCAAAAATCCTTTGCTCCGTAAACCTCCATCATGTGTTATTATTCAAGTACCTGGATTCCACCTTGTGAACGATGGAAGTATACCAAAAATCCTCCATCAGTTTTGATCATCATCTTCAAGTAATAGTCACTGTTATTGAAGATAATAACTGCTTTCTGGGCTGGACTTAATCTGTTTGGAATGTAAAGACTTCCGCGGGTCGTCGATGGCGTACTCGACCGACAACAATGGCATGCAACTGTAATACATACATTTCACAGATATGGAAAATACCAATGAGTTCCATTGCAATAATTTGGAAGATTCATTGGGCAAAACAAAATTCAGCCATTAATTAAGTTTTGAAATAAAGAAACCAACCAGACCTTCTTCCACACACATACAACTAAAGATATTTCCTTTGGTCAAATTTGTAAAGGTAACTAAAGTTCGACGGTTACCTTTCGGAAATCGCTTCGGATACTAATTTAAGGCGGAAAAGTTCATGGAACTGGGATGATCTATTCCGGCTCGATTATACGACAATGGCAGAATTGTTGATGTCTATCTCAAAAGTTTCTATTTCGATCATGGAACTCAAAGCCGGATGAACCCGAATGAATTAAAACTGATGAAATTTCAAGAAACACAAATATTATTCAACCAATCAAGAAGAAAAATCATCGCAGGTTCCAGTGCAAGATAACCATAATTTCCGGCGATTTTCGGATGATGCGCAAGAGAACTCTCCAGACCTATTGCTATTACAATCGCTAACTCAACGCACTGATCTTGGTTGATTTTTACAAGAATAGGAAGAAGGAAACTAATTAGGTACTGTAAGTGCTTAAACCTGCTTCTTTTAAAAGTTTCCTTCAAGCCCTCCTACAATAGTTGCCATCGGTTAATTAAGTGGCAAAATCAAGTCATAAAAAAGATGGTAAAAAAAGCACAGATAGAAACCTTTGAACCCGCATTTTTTGAACGAGTAGTGCCATGCCCATGTGAAAAGTTGAAAGATCGAAAGGCATACCGTCATACTAGAACAATTCTAGCGTATCCAACTACCCAGACCCATTATACTGTTTTTTTTTCTTTTCCGACTATAAATGAACTCTAAGTTCATGGATCCAGTCTCCTTTTCTAGAGTGATTATAAAGCAAACACTCAGAACTGATCAAATCACAACCATAAAGCAAACAGTGATTATAAGGCAGGTCGTTTCTGATAAAATGTCGAAGAATGGAGACGTTAAAAACGATTCTGAATCATGTCCTATCATTGTGAAAGATTTGGAGCACTCTGGTCAGTTTTTGATACAGATGGCGTGTAATGACGAGGGTGTCTTCTTTGATATGGCGGAAGTCATGCACAAATTGAAATTGACAATATTGAAAGGAGTAATGGAAAATCGATATAACAAATATGCATCGTTTACTGTTGAGGCTTCAAAAGGGTTTAATAGATTAGACATATTCTGGCCGCTGATGCGAATACTACAGCGAAACAGAAACTGGATGGCTGATCAAAGGTGCCCCTAAATATGCGACGAGGATAGCACAAGATGTTCCAACCACTTTTCTCTTCATGTGCAGGCTCTTAGGGCAATGGATCTGCGACGAGCAACATGTGCCACTAACCATATGCAACATTCTTACCGTAAGGGGGCTACCATAGTCACTTGTCTTGGGTTATTCTTGTCGATCGAGATGCCTACACCTAGCTGCAAAACAGAATGCTCTCAACGAATCTAGTCACACAAATTAAATGGGTGTAATTGGAGCACATGAAGGTGGGTATTAATGGGGTTGGATCGCATCGCCAAAAGGAAATTGTGGCGGCGATTTTGTCACAACTGTGTGAAGATAGTGGTATTCATCGGACTTTGGTGGCGCGTGAAGGGACGATCCTAAATGTCGTGGATAATTTTCCATTTGAATGATTATTATCATACTCACCTTTCAACGACTGACGTAAGTATTATTGTCATCATAATTCGGTTTTTGCATATTATATATATATTGGATGATTATCATGATCATCATTGTTATCAAGATGGTCTAGAATATATAGCTTGAAAGTCGAACTTAAATTAGTCCTAAGTTGAAAATATAGGGCTAAGGGTTTCCACATAGCATGGACCCACCAGGGTTTGATTATTTTTCTGCATAAAGTCGATACTTCATTCGCAAAACTTCTCTCTTTATCACCTTTATGCATGGGGCTAATATTATGAGTAACATGACTCAACCATCGTCGATCAATTTTTAGCATTCATTGCGAGTATCACCTATCTTGATAACTCGATCCCTTGACAAACAGACTTATGTCTGGGGTGCTGTGTTTTCCATTTGAATTCTTAATTATGCTACGGACCTTGTCCAAATATTCATGAATTCTTTTGAACCATTCACCTAGCACCAAAATGACCTATGTCATTTATTATTGAAGTCCAGAAATGTTGACTTTATTCGTCATGTTATGGAATCATATAGGCTTTCATTTAGTTTGAAAGTCATATTATTATTCAAGTCTCAAAATGTGGACGTTATTATTCATATTATGAAGTCATCTGAGCTTTCACCTAGAATGAAAGTGACTATTATTATTGAAGTCCCGAAACGTTGACTTTATTAGTCATGTTATGGAATCATATAAGCTTTCACTTAGTTTGAAAGTCATATTATTATTTAAGTCCCAAAATGATTGATTTTGGGCGATATTTTCTTAGTATTCATCTTAATTATCAAACTTTCGCTTTGTTTGAAAGTGGATCCTTGCGAGTGTCACCTAGCTTGATAACTCAGACTCTTATTTAGCCCCAAAACAAGTGATTTTGAGGGTTATCTGTTAAAGTGTTTATACCGAGTATCAAGTAGTTTGATAACTCAATCATTATTTAATTAAGCGGACCTGTGTTCGATCAGTATTTATCAATATTTTCGAAGGATTCACCTAGTTTGATTCCTTATCTAAGTCCCGGATGAATGACGGTTGGGCAATGCGGACCTATGTCCAATCCATATTAATCAATGCGGACCTATGTCCAATCCCTCAAAGTGTTGAGGCCAAATCTGACTAAGTATACTTATGTATACTCTTTAGGTCCGAGACTACTATAAGTCGGACCTTGTCTTTGACCCTACAAAGCGTTGGGGTCAAATCTGACTACGTATACCTATGTATACTCCTTATGGTCCGAGACTTCTATAAGTCGGACCCCGTCTTTGACCCTACAAAGCGTTGGGGCCAAATCTGACTACGTATACCTATGTATACTCCTTATGGTCCGAGACTTCTATAAGTCGGACCCCGTCTTTGACCCTACAAAGCGTTGGGGCCAAATCTGACTACGTATACCTATGTATACTCCTTATGGTCCGAGACTTCTATAAGTCGGACCCCGTCTTTGACCCTACAAAGCGTTGGGGCCAAATCTGACTACGTATACCTATGTATACTCCTTATGGTCCGAGACTTCTATAAGTCGGACCCCGTCTTTGACCATACAAAGCGTTGGGGCCAAATCTGACTACGTATACCTATGTATACTCCTTATGGTCCGAGACTTCTATAAGTCGGACCCCGTCTTTGACCCTACAAAGCGTTGGGGCCAAATCTGACTACGTATACCTATGTATACTCCTTATGGTCCGAGACTTCTATAAGTCGGACCCCGTCTTTGACCCTACAAAGCGTTGGGGTCAAATCTGACTACGTATACCTATGTATACTCCTTATGGTCCGAGACTTCTATAAGTCGGACCCCGTCTTTGACCCTACAAAGCGTTGGGGCCAAATCTGACTACGTATACCTATGTATACTCCTTATGGTCCGAGACTTCTATAAGTCGGACCCCGTCTTTGACCCTACAAAGCGTTGGGGTCAAATCTGACTACGTATACCTATGTATACTCCTTATGGTCCGAGACTTCTATAAGTCGGACCCCGTCTTTGAGCCTACAAAGCGTTGGGGCCAAATCTGACTACGTATACCTATGTATACTCCTTATGGTCCGAGACTTCTATAAGTCGGACCCCGTCTTTGACCCTACAAAGCGTTGGGGTCAAATCTGACTACGTATACCTATGTATACTCCTTATGGTCCGAGACTTCTATAAGTCGGACCCCGTCTTTGACCCTACAAAGCGTTGGGGTCAAATCTGACTACGTATACCTATGTATACTCCTTATGGTCCGAGACTTCTATAAGTCGGACCCCGTTTTTGACCCTACAAAGCGTTGGGGTCAAATCTGACTACGTATACCTATGTATACTCCTTATGGTCCTAGACTTCTATAAGTCGGACCCCGTCTTTGACCCTACAAAGCGTTGGGGCCAAATCTGACTACGTATACCTATGTATACTCCTTATGGTCCGAGACTTCTATAAGTCGGACCCCGTCTTTGACCCTACAAAGCGTTGGGGTCAAATCTGACTACGTATACCTATGTATACTCCTTATGGTCCGAGACTTCTATAAGTCGGACCCCGTCTTTGACCCTACAAAGCGTTGGGGCCAAATCTGACTACGTATACCTATGTATACTTCTTATGGTCCGAGACTTCTATAAGTCGGACCCCGTCTTTGACCCTACAAAGCGTTGGGGTCAAATCTGACTACGTATACCTATGTATACTTCTTATGGTCCGAGACTTCTATAAGTCGGACCCCGTCTTTGACCCTACAAAGCGTTGGGGCCAAATCTGACTACGTATACCTATGTATACTCCTTATGGTCCGAGACTTCTATAAGTCGGACCCCGTCTTTGACCCTACAAAGCGTTGGGGTCAAATCTGACTACGTATACCTATGTATACTCCTTATGGTCCGAGACTTCTATAAGTCGGACCCCGTCTTTGACCCTACAAAGCGTTGGGGCCAAATCTGACTACGTATACCTATGTATACTCCTTATGGTCCGAGACTTCTATAAGTCGGACCCCGACTTTGACCCTACAAAGCGTTGGGGTCAAATCTGACTACGTATACCTATGTATACTCCTTATGGTCCGAGACTTCTATAAGTCGGACCCCGTCTTTGACCCTACAAAGCGTTGGGGCCAAATCTGACTACGTATACCTATGTATACTCCTTATGGTCCGAGACTTCTATAAGTCGGACCCCGTCTTTGACCCTACAAAGCGTTGGGGCCAAATCTGACTACGTATACCTATGTATACTCCTTATGGTCCGAGACTTCTATAAGTCGGACCCCGTCTTTGACCATACAAAGCGTTGGGGCCAAATCTGACTACGTATACCTATGTATACTCCTTATGGTCCGAGACTTCTATAAGTCGGACCCCGTCTTTGACCCTACAAAGCGTTGGGGCCAAATCTGACTACGTATACCTATGTATACTCCTTATGGTCCGAGACTTCTATAAGTCGGACCCCGTCTTTGACCCTACAAAGCGTTGGGGTCAAATCTGACTACGTATACCTATGTATACTCCTTATGGTCCGAGACTTCTATAAGTCGGACCCCGTCTTTGACCCTACAAAGCGTTGGGGCCAAATCTGACTACGTATACCTATGTATACTCCTTATGGTCCGAGACTTCTATAAGTCGGACCCCGTCTTTGACCCTACAAAGCGTTGGGGTCAAATCTGACTACGTATACCTATGTATACTCCTTATGGTCCGAGACTTCTATAAGTCGGACCCCGTCTTTGAGCCTACAAAGCGTTGGGGCCAAATCTGACTACGTATACCTATGTATACTCCTTATGGTCCGAGACTTCTATAAGTCGGACCCCGTCTTTGACCCTACAAAGCGTTGGGGTCAAATCTGACTACGTATACCTATGTATACTCCTTATGGTCCGAGACTTCTATAAGTCGGACCCCGTCTTTGACCCTACAAAGCGTTGGGGTCAAATCTGACTACGTATACCTATGTATACTCCTTATGGTCCGAGACTTCTATAAGTCGGACCCCGTTTTTGACCCTACAAAGCGTTGGGGTCAAATCTGACTACGTATACCTATGTATACTCCTTATGGTCCTAGACTTCTATAAGTCGGACCCCGTCTTTGACCCTACAAAGCGTTGGGGCCAAATCTGACTACGTATACCTATGTATACTCCTTATGGTCCGAGACTTCTATAAGTCGGACCCCGTCTTTGACCCTACAAAGCGTTGGGGTCAAATCTGACTACGTATACCTATGTATACTCCTTATGGTCCGAGACTTCTATAAGTCGGACCCCGTCTTTGACCCTACAAAGCGTTGGGGCCAAATCTGACTACGTATACCTATGTATACTTCTTATGGTCCGAGACTTCTATAAGTCGGACCCCGTCTTTGACCCTACAAAGCGTTGGGGTCAAATCTGACTACGTATACCTATGTATACTTCTTATGGTCCGAGACTTCTATAAGTCGGACCCCGTCTTTGACCCTACAAAGCGTTGGGGCCAAATCTGACTACGTATACCTATGTATACTCCTTATGGTCCGAGACTTCTATAAGTCGGACCCCGTCTTTGACCCTACAAAGCGTTGGGGTCAAATCTGACTACGTATACCTATGTATACTCCTTATGGTCCGAGACTTCTATAAGTCGGACCCCGTCTTTGACCCTACAAAGCGTTGGGGCCAAATCTGACTACGTATACCTATGTATACTCCTTATGGTCCGAGACTTCTATAAGTCGGACCCCGACTTTGACCCTACAAAGCGTTGGGGTCAAATCTGACTACGTATACCTATGTATACTCCTTATGGTCCGAGACTTCTATAAGTCGGACCCCGTCTTTGACCCTACAAAGCGTTGGGGCCAAATCTGACTACGTATACCTATGTATACTCCTTATGGTCCGAGACTTCTATAAGTCGGACCCCGTCTTTGACCCTACAAAGCGTTGGGGCCAAATCTGACTAAGTATACCTATGTATACTCTTTAGGTCCGAGACTTCTATAAGTTGGACCCCGTCTTTGACCCTACAAAGCGTTGGGGCCAAATCTGACTAAGTATACCTATGTATACTCTTTAGGTCCGAGACTTCTATAAGTCGGACTTCCCATCACCCCAACCTGGAGGGTTGGGCCAAAATGACCTATGTCATTTGTCAAGTCCGAGACATGTGATCTCACAGATTCGGAGACTTCCGAATTTTGAGACATCCAAATGTTGATAAATCGAGATTTTTTCTCTGTATGACTAATACTTCTTTCCGCATATAGACCAAGATCGTTTCCTCTAGTTGGTCGTCTTCTCTTCCTCTATATGCGTGGGGCCAATGTCACGGGTCCAATATCTCGTATACCCGATTGTCGAGAATACCCCTGGTCAAAGGTCAAAGTCAATATATAAGTCAATGTCTAAACTACCACTTCCAATAACCACCCACTACTCCCATCTATACAAGCATGATTACCATGTATTATCATGAACGAGGTAACTACCTCAATAATTTTTTCTATAAATACAACATTTATCTACATGATAAAGGTACACAATTCTACTCTCAAACAAAAACTTATACTAATTACGTCTATGATTCCCGGTCTGACTTAAGCATCGGAGTGCCCTTCCGGGACATAGGCCCCCGGGTTAGTTTTCCTTGTGGTTGCAGGAACACCCTACGCGGAGGTCAAATCATCTCACTTCCCTTAATTTAAAGGTACTTCCTACTTAAAGTCTCTTTTAGACCGTTTCATTACCGAAACAGATCCTCTTCTTCAATTCAATTTCAAATTGGTTAGTATATTTACTCGGTTCATTTCTTTCGAGTAAAGTGAATCCTTGATATATTTTATTTTATATTGCGTTACATTTAGAATTAAATGAATTATATTAATCTAAGCTTGCTCAAAGAGTTGTTGTCTAAATCAATATAATTCGTCTTAAATGAAATCGTCTCAAAATTTAAAGAGACACCCATATAATTAATCCAATTTTATAATTAATGACTTTAAATAATAAGTGATCACTTTAACAAACTAAATAAAGATTGTATTATCATGAAACAATCTCATTTTATAAGAATATTTGAAATCTTATTTTAAAACTAACGACATCCTTTATAAATAAACAGAAAAAAAAAAAAACAATTCTCAACAGATTTATGCGATAGTGAATATATTATAGAAAAAACATCAAATTATCAAAATAATATTCCCACAATATTTATTTGATGGTAAACCTCGTACTTTTCTAAATTTATTGTTTTACACATCTAGTATTTGAGGGTGAAAACATCAAATTGTAATATGTTTGGTAAAACTTGAACATTTATACATATAATGATTCTTGTATTTTTAAAAAATACTCTAAAAATAAAAGGGTTAATAATATATTTATATTAAAAAAATAATAGTAAGACTTAACTAACTTAATCTAAATGTTCCAAATTATAAAAGAAAACGTCCTAAATCTTGCTGACTAAATCTTCGCATACGACAAATAAATAAATTTCTAAAAACATGTTAGAAGAATAAAATAATTGGATATAGTAAAACTAAACAAATTAACGGCAAAGTGTGGAATCAACTAACACTCCTATTATATAGTATCCAATTTTGGAACATACTATATAAAAAAATAGATTTAACATATATTTAATTAATTGAACTTAAACTTACATTTAAAAAAAAAAACTATTTCAAATTTTATATTCAAAAACAATTTAAAAAATATAAAATAAGACTCAGCTAATTAAAGACTAGTACTTTTTTAAGATTTAAGAGTACATCTAAAGTATATCACGTTATTATATAACAAGAAGTAAGACTCAATTCATTAAGGTTATACATCGATAATTTGTTGCTATTATTAGGGAACTTAATAATACAATACAAATTACAACTTGGGAATTTGTATAAACCCCTTTGTGTGATGACAAATAAAAATTACAAGATGATTAAAGCAATAAACTTATTGAAGATATTTGTGTAACGACAACCGTTACCCGGAAACTTGATACGAGTTGAAGGCGTGTACTCACTATCCTTTTGTGATATTTCCCCCACAAAGGTATTTGGGTTGTTGTTTGGAAATTCACAACGAGATACAATCAACACAACACAACCTTAGTACTTAGGTTGTATTTCGTAATAACAATGTGTTTAAGAAATTATGAGCAATGGAATGCACAAACAAAAGTTAATTACTCTTTTGTATGCACTAGACAAATGAGAGAGTATAGAAGAGAAGAAATCAGATTTGTGGTGTAAAGAATTCTTCACCCAAGGCACCTATTTATACTCAAAGAGTATATGAGGAGCCTTTGATCATAATCACCCAAATTGATTGTGATTCAATGTCAAAATAACCATCCAATTCAATTTGATAGTTAATTAGCATTATTCTCCATCATAATCTCAGAGATTATGAGCATTAAGGAGGAATCCATGGCATTTACTACAAAGAAAACGGGAAGAAAAAGCAACGATCTTATGCAGACCCAGACCGCCGAGTCGGCGGTCCCTTCAAAGGACCCATCGCTGACTCGGCTTTTGCCTACTGACCAAAATGGTTTTTTCCAGTAGCCAAAAGCCGACTCGGCTGTGGCTACACAAGGGGGATCGCCGAGTCGACTTTTGGCCACTGCCTTGATCCCCCTTTTTCCTTTGTTTCCTTTGTTTAAGAAATAAATTAAAAGCCTTTTGGACCTCGTATATTAATACGTTTTGTCCCACTACTTCTAGTAGCTTTAGTGATTCATACGGACTTAGTAATTCAATACAAATTGTCCCACTACTTTAGTAGTACTTGATGATTATAATATTCAGGATTATTATGTTATTATACACTAAATGTTCAACAGCTATTCCTAAGTTTTTTCCTCAAATATTCATCAATAATTTGTGTCGCCCTTATTTCAAAACCTTGAGAATTACTCACTCCGTTCTTTTTTGTTCTTCCCATTCACTTTTTGCACAATTTTCAAAGCAACTTTCGAGCCTAAATATCTATAAATACGCATTATAAAGAATTATAAAAAATATATGATAAAAATGTACACATTAAGACGAATCTAAGGAGATCTCATATGGATATATTTTATCATTCTGACGCAAGATGTAAGAAGCAATTGGAATAAAAGCATTTCAGAGACAGAAGAAAAAGCCTACCCGGTTATCCCTCTGTCTCTTTGGACAACCGACTCGGCTTTGTAGGCTATTTAGCCTTTTGTCCTGTTTTTCTCGGTTTCTTGATTTGCCTTAGGTTATATTGTAAGTGTTAGACCCTATCAACTATCACAAAAGCTTTTGTGAGACCGTCTCATTAATGAGACGCTTTTTATTGAGTCAGTCCAATTGTATCACAAAAACTTGTAAGTGTTAGATCGTCGTTATTGAATCAACAATTCAACATGTCAAATGTTAAACGGGCCGGGGCGAGTCAAGACCGTTTAAATACAACCCACTTTAACCTTTTTTAAAAAGTTCATAAAAAAGTTTTTTTTATTATACTTTATGACTCGTTAGGATAATTCAACTATAAATATAACAATGGCATATAGAAATACAAAAAAAACTGGTAAAATATTTTTTACAACCAAGTAATATAACTATCCGACTCGGCCCGGCCTGACCCTTTACACAAAGATCTTGATATCTCATGGTACGTATAATAAACAATTATAAAAATTATATATTAAAATTTATTATATCGAGACGAATCTAACAATATCACACATGAAAATATTTTGTATTCAATATATATATTTCAAGAATCACATGATGAAGACTCAATTCCGCCTTTTTGTTTTTGTACTAATTAATAATTCCCGATATCTCACCCGAATCCTCTGCCTACCTAGTACGTGTTGAGTTATTCCCTCCCACTTGGAGGAAGAGTCCAATTAATATTTTAAGTATGAGCTTTAAAATATTATGGGCTAATATTATTATTAATAATAATAATAGTAAAAAGAAAAAATTAAAAAAAAAACTATAAAAAGGAAATAAAGGGCAGCAGCTTTATTGAATTGGGAAAACACATCTCACGCACAAAAAATACAAACAGAAACTTACGGCAGCGAAGAGAAGGGTATCGCGCGTGACTTGCCGCGATCCGATCGAAGGCCATTCGTACTCCGATTTTCGTCAAATTTTGACACGGTCTTCCTGCCTACCCAACCTACATATTCAACGGTTGGATTGTCGTTTTGTGCACTGTAATTGGGTAATTTGTTTTGCCCTAATTTTACCCTAATTATTATTTTACCATTTTTGAGTGATGTTTTAGGGTGATTTGGTGTTTGTATTACCTCTAGTATTGTATAGAGAGGATTTTGGGTGTACCCATTTATTTTATTGGTGATTAGTGGAAGAGTCTGGTACCACTTACGGTCCCGTGGTTTTTTCCCGCATTGGGTTTTCCACGTAAATATTGTGTGTGCTTTACTTTCCGCATTTTTACTTTATTGTGCTTGATTGTGGGATTATTATTGTTAGTTTGATTGGATTGGTTATTTTACTCATCTAACAACACAAAGGGAGAAAGTGTGTGTGTTATATCGACACTTTTCTCAACAGTACGGTGTCTTAATTCTTATTCCGCCTATATATTATCATAAGCTATAGTCAAATCTGACTACGTATACCTATGTATACTCCTTATGGTCCGAGACTTCTATAAGTCGGACCCCGTCTTTGACCCTACAAAGCGTTGGGGCCAAATCTGACTACGTATACCTATGTATACTTCTTATGGTCCGAGACTTCTATAAGTCGGACCCCGTCTTTGACCCTACAAAGCGTTGGGGTCAAATCTGACTACGTATACCTATGTATACTTCTTATGGTCCGAGACTTCTATAAGTCGGACCCCGTCTTTGACCCTACAAAGCGTTGGGGCCAAATCTGACTACGTATACCTATGTATACTCCTTATGGTCCGAGACTTCTATAAGTCGGACCCCGTCTTTGACCCTACAAAGCGTTGGGGTCAAATCTGACTACGTATACCTATGTATACTCCTTATGGTCCGAGACTTCTATAAGTCGGACCCCGTCTTTGACCCTACAAAGCGTTGGGGCCAAATCTGACTACGTATACCTATGTATACTCCTTATGGTCCGAGACTTCTATAAGTCGGACCCCGACTTTGACCCTACAAAGCGTTGGGGTCAAATCTGACTACGTATACCTATGTATACTCCTTATGGTCCGAGACTTCTATAAGTCGGACCCCGTCTTTGACCCTACAAAGCGTTGGGGCCAAATCTGACTACGTATACCTATGTATACTCCTTATGGTCCGAGACTTCTATAAGTCGGACCCCGTCTTTGACCCTACAAAGCGTTGGGGCCAAATCTGACTAAGTATACCTATGTATACTCTTTAGGTCCGAGACTTCTATAAGTTGGACCCCGTCTTTGACCCTACAAAGCGTTGGGGCCAAATCTGACTAAGTATACCTATGTATACTCTTTAGGTCCGAGACTTCTATAAGTCGGACTTCCCATCACCCCAACCTGGAGGGTTGGGCCAAAATGACCTATGTCATTTGTCAAGTCCGAGACATGTGATCTCACAGATTCGGAGACTTCCGAATTTTGAGACATCCAAATGTTGATAAATCGAGATTTTTTCTCTGTATGACTAATACTTCTTTCCGCATATAGACCAAGATCGTTTCCTCTAGTTGGTCGTCTTCTCTTCCTCTATATGCGTGGGGCCAATGTCACGGGTCCAATATCTCGTATACCCGATTGTCGAGAATACCCCTGGTCAAAGGTCAAAGTCAATATATAAGTCAATGTCTAAACTACCACTTCCAATAACCACCCACTACTCCCATCTATACAAGCATGATTACCATGTATTATCATGAACGAGGTAACTACCTCAATAATTTTTTCTATAAATACAACATTTATCTACATGATAAAGGTACACAATTCTACTCTCAAACAAAAACTTATACTAATTACGTCTATGATTCCCGGTCTGACTTAAGCATCGGAGTGCCCTTCCGGGACATAGGCCCCCGGGTTAGTTTTCCTTGTGGTTGCAGGAACACCCTACGCGGAGGTCAAATCATCTCACTTCCCTTAATTTAAAGGTACTTCCTACTTAAAGTCTCTTTTAGACCGTTTCATTACCGAAACAGATCCTCTTCTTCAATTCAATTTCAAATTGGTTAGTATATTTACTCGGTTCATTTCTTTCGAGTAAAGTGAATCCTTGATATATTTTATTTTATATTGCGTTACATTTAGAATTAAATGAATTATATTAATCTAAGCTTGCTCAAAGAGTTGTTGTCTAAATCAATATAATTCGTCTTAAATGAAATCGTCTCAAAATTTAAAGAGACACCCATATAATTAATCCAATTTTATAATTAATGACTTTAAATAATAAGTGATCACTTTAACAAACTAAATA
Organism: Amaranthus palmeri; assembly: GCA_019776075.1. Classification (NCBI taxonomy): domain Eukaryota; kingdom Viridiplantae; phylum Streptophyta; class Magnoliopsida; order Caryophyllales; family Amaranthaceae; genus Amaranthus; species Amaranthus palmeri. The sequence continues at coordinate 50,356 of JAAKBH010000982.1, forward strand.
AAGATTGTATTATCATGAAACAATCTCATTTTATAAGAATATTTGAAATCTTATTTTAAAACTAACGACATCCTTTATAAATAAACAGAAAAAAAAAAAACAATTCTCAACAGATTTATGCGATAGTGAATATATTATAGAAAAAACATCAAATTATCAAAATAATATTCCCACAATATTTATTTGATGGTAAACCTCGTACTTTTCTAAATTTATTGTTTTACACATCTAGTATTTGAGGGTGAAAACATCAAATTGTAATATGTTTGGTAAAACTTGAACATTTATACATATAATGATTCTTGTATTTTTAAAAAATACTCTAAAAATAAAAGGGTTAATAATATATTTATATTAAAAAAATAATAGTAAGACTTAACTAACTTAATCTAAATGTTCCAAATTATAAAAGAAAACGTCCTAAATCTTGCTGACTAAATCTTCGCATACGACAAATAAATAAATTTCTAAAAACATGTTAGAAGAATAAAATAATTGGATATAGTAAAACTAAACAAATTAACGGCAAAGTGTGGAATCAACTAACACTCCTATTATATAGTATCCAATTTTGGAACATACTATATAAAAAAATAGATTTAACATATATTTAATTAATTGAACTTAAACTTACATTTAAAAAAAAAAACTATTTCAAATTTTATATTCAAAAACAATTTAAAAAATATAAAATAAGACTCAGCTAATTAAAGACTAGTACTTTTTTAAGATTTAAGAGTACATCTAAAGTATATCACGTTATTATATAACAAGAAGTAAGACTCAATTCATTAAGGTTATACATCGATAATTTGTTGCTATTATTAGGGAACTTAATAATACAATACAAATTACAACTTGGGAATTTGTATAAACCCCTTTGTGTGATGACAAATAAAAATTACAAGATGATTAAAGCAATAAACTTATTGAAGATATTTGTGTAACGACAACCGTTACCCGGAAACTTGATACGAGTTGAAGGCGTGTACTCACTATCCTTTTGTGATATTTCCCCCACAAAGGTATTTGGGTTGTTGTTTGGAAATTCACAACGAGATACAATCAACACAACACAACCTTAGTACTTAGGTTGTATTTCGTAATAACAATGTGTTTAAGAAATTATGAGCAATGGAATGCACAAACAAAAGTTAATTACTCTTTTGTATGCACTAGACAAATGAGAGAGTATAGAAGAGAAGAAATCAGATTTGTGGTGTAAAGAATTCTTCACCCAAGGCACCTATTTATACTCAAAGAGTATATGAGGAGCCTTTGATCATAATCACCCAAATTGATTGTGATTCAATGTCAAAATAACCATCCAATTCAATTTGATAGTTAATTAGCATTATTCTCCATCATAATCTCAGAGATTATGAGCATTAAGGAGGAATCCATGGCATTTACTACAAAGAAAACGGGAAGAAAAAGCAACGATCTTATGCAGACCCAGACCGCCGAGTCGGCGGTCCCTTCAAAGGACCCATCGCTGACTCGGCTTTTGCCTACTGACCAAAATGGTTTTTTCCAGTAGCCAAAAGCCGACTCGGCTGTGGCTACACAAGGGGGATCGCCGAGTCGACTTTTGGCCACTGCCTTGATCCCCCTTTTTCCTTTGTTTCCTTTGTTTAAGAAATAAATTAAAAGCCTTTTGGACCTCGTATATTAATACGTTTTGTCCCACTACTTCTAGTAGCTTTAGTGATTCATACGGACTTAGTAATTCAATACAAATTGTCCCACTACTTTAGTAGTACTTGATGATTATAATATTCAGGATTATTATGTTATTATACACTAAATGTTCAACAGCTATTCCTAAGTTTTTTCCTCAAATATTCATCAATAATTTGTGTCGCCCTTATTTCAAAACCTTGAGAATTACTCACTCCGTTCTTTTTTGTTCTTCCCATTCACTTTTTGCACAATTTTCAAAGCAACTTTCGAGCCTAAATATCTATAAATACGCATTATAAAGAATTATAAAAAATATATGATAAAAATGTACACATTAAGACGAATCTAAGGAGATCTCATATGGATATATTTTATCATTCTGACGCAAGATGTAAGAAGCAATTGGAATAAAAGCATTTCAGAGACAGAAGAAAAAGCCTACCCGGTTATCCCTCTGTCTCTTTGGACAACCGACTCGGCTTTGTAGGCTATTTAGCCTTTTGTCCTGTTTTTCTCGGTTTCTTGATTTGCCTTAGGTTATATTGTAAGTGTTAGACCCTATCAACTATCACAAAAGCTTTTGTGAGACCGTCTCATTAATGAGACGCTTTTTATTGAGTCAGTCCAATTGTATCACAAAAACTTGTAAGTGTTAGATCGTCGTTATTGAATCAACAATTCAACATGTCAAATGTTAAACGGGCCGGGGCGAGTCAAGACCGTTTAAATACAACCCACTTTAACCTTTTTTAAAAAGTTCATAAAAAAGTTTTTTTTATTATACTTTATGACTCGTTAGGATAATTCAACTATAAATATAACAATGGCATATAGAAATACAAAAAAAACTGGTAAAATATTTTTTACAACCAAGTAATATAACTATCCGACTCGGCCCGGCCTGACCCTTTACACAAAGATCTTGATATCTCATGGTACGTATAATAAACAATTATAAAAATTATATATTAAAATTTATTATATCGAGACGAATCTAACAATATCACACATGAAAATATTTTGTATTCAATATATATATTTCAAGAATCACATGATGAAGACTCAATTCCGCCTTTTTGTTTTTGTACTAATTAATAATTCCCGATATCTCACCCGAATCCTCTGCCTACCTAGTACGTGTTGAGTTATTCCCTCCCACTTGGAGGAAGAGTCCAATTAATATTTTAAGTATGAGCTTTAAAATATTATGGGCTAATATTATTATTAATAATAATAATAGTAAAAAGAAAAAATTAAAAAAAAAACTATAAAAAGGAAATAAAGGGCAGCAGCTTTATTGAATTGGGAAAACACATCTCACGCACAAAAAATACAAACAGAAACTTACGGCAGCGAAGAGAAGGGTATCGCGCGTGACTTGCCGCGATCCGATCGAAGGCCATTCGTACTCCGATTTTCGTCAAATTTTGACACGGTCTTCCTGCCTACCCAACCTACATATTCAACGGTTGGATTGTCGTTTTGTGCACTGTAATTGGGTAATTTGTTTTGCCCTAATTTTACCCTAATTATTATTTTACCATTTTTGAGTGATGTTTTAGGGTGATTTGGTGTTTGTATTACCTCTAGTATTGTATAGAGAGGATTTTGGGTGTACCCATTTATTTTATTGGTGATTAGTGGAAGAGTCTGGTACCACTTACGGTCCCGTGGTTTTTTCCCGCATTGGGTTTTCCACGTAAATATTGTGTGTGCTTTACTTTCCGCATTTTTACTTTATTGTGCTTGATTGTGGGATTATTATTGTTAGTTTGATTGGATTGGTTATTTTACTCATCTAACAACACAAAGGGAGAAAGTGTGTGTGTTATATCGACACTTTTCTCAACAGTACGGTGTCTTAATTCTTATTCCGCCTATATATTATCATAAGCTATAATCAATTTCCCCACAATATAAGTATTCATAATCTGCATTCATCTTGATCTTGATAATCTTTCTTTTTTTTTTGAGTTTTGATCATCTTCTTTAATTCAGTTTCAAATTGGTGAGTATTCTTACACGGTTCACTTCCGACCGTTCTTTTCGAGTAAAGTGAATCCTTGATATATTTTATTTTATATTGCGTTACATTTAGAATTATATGAATTATATTAATCTAAGCATGCTCAAAGAGTTGTTGTCTATATCAATATAACTCGTCTTGTAGGAGATCGTTTTATAATTGAAACAGAGACCTATATGATTAATCCAATTTTATAATTAATGACTTAAATTATAAATGATCACTTTAAAAAGCTAAATATTTATGGATCGGCCAAATAAAGTGTATTATTATGAAACAGTCTCATTTATAAGATTATCTGAAATATAATTTCAAAACTAACGACATCCTTTATAAACAAACACAAAAAAATTTCAATAGTTCCAAAAACAATTCTCAATAGATTTATGCGATAGTGAATATATTTTTAAAAAAACATCAAATTATTAAAATAAAATTCCCACAATATTTATTTGAGGAAACCTCGTACTTTTTAAAATTTATTGTGTTAAAAATATAGTATTTGAGGGTGAAAACATATGTTTGGTAAAACTTGAACATTTATACATATAATGATTCTTGTATTTTTTAAAAATACTCTAAAAATAAAAAGTTTATATTAAAAAAATAAATGTAAGACTCAACTAACTTAATCTAAATGTTCTAAATTATAAAAGAAAAAGTCCTAAATCCTGCTGACTAAATCTTCCCATACAAGTTCTAAAAAAATGTTAGAAGAATAAAATAATTGGATATAGTAAAACTAAACAAATTAACGGCAAAGCGTGGAATTAGCTAACAGGAAAAATTACCCAGAATAATACGACCTTTAACTGATTTCCCAAGAATAATACGAACTTTCAATTAGCCACCAATAATACGAACTTTGACATGCATTTTCCGCTGACATACATGAGCTGTTTATAACCAGTAGTGCAGTTCTTTTTTTGACCATTGCTCAGCAGGTTTCATCTCGTATAATTGGTGGTTAATTGAAAGTTCGTATTACCGGTTGAAACCTGCTGAGCAACGAATATGGTCAAGCCTTTGAATATACAAAGGCAACCAATGAGAGGAATTATACACACATCTTACTTTGGAGTGTATATATAAGATGTAGTAGGCTCACCCTTCTTTCTCTAACCGATATAGGATGCAAGATGTAATAAATAATCCAAAACTAGACAAAGTGAACCTCATATTTTTGTTTCTTTTTTTTTTTCCAAAAATTTCCTTTCGATAAGATAATGCATTAGAGTCGCACATTACGAATATGTAAGGTCGTCAACATTACTTGAGTTTATAAATTACTTCTCTTTTCCATTATACTTGCTACATTTTATTTTTTTACGCGATCTAATCTGTCACTTTGTTCATCTATACGTTAAATTATACACATTTAAAAATTATAAAAAGTTAATATTAAAAAGTATGTGCTTAGACAATTCAAATAAGATCCCACTTGACTCTATTTTTACATTAGTCGTTGCAATATATAAAATAAGCTCGAATGATGAATAGTGCGCATAACAAAAATATAGCGAGTATTTCAGGACGGAAGAAATATATTTTAATTTTTGGTACAGGTTAGGTAGGGTCGAGAAAAGAAGGACTAGGGAAATATAATTATTATTATATGTATTTATAAGAGGATTAGATAGATTCTCATGCTAAACACGTTTTATTAATTATTTAAATAAATAATTATTAATATTATATATGTAATTAATTATTATATGAATTTTAAATTATTGGTGTATAGAAATGGTATAATTTTCCGTAATATAAAAATAAAAAAAAAAACATTATAATTGTAGAAACGTATAGAGAAAATGAAGTGTAACAAGAGGGGGGGGTGAATTGTTACTTGTTCCCGTTAGAGTATTTTCGCCCTTTTCTTGCATAATTATGAATAAAGAAAATACTCAAAACAAAATAAAAGAAAACTTAAAGAAACACAAAGAATTTAACGTGGGAATAAGAACCACGACCCTCTAGGGATTTCTATTCTCTATTATTTTATGTAATTCAATTCTCTATTACATAAAATATTTCTCCTTCTCCTTCTCTTCTTCTCTTCTCGGTTTCTTTCTTGTTCCCTTTCTCGATTCTCCTTCTCTTTCTCTCTTCTCTTTCTCGCTTCTCTTTCTCACTTCCCCCTTAGACTTACCCAAGTCTAATTACATATTCTCTCAAAAACCCATACAAGATAAATTCTCTAAATTGGATGAACAAACAAAGATAGCACAAGGAAATATTTTGGAATTAATTTTCGATTAAGAACACTCAAAATTATCCTTTTCTTGAATCTTGAATCTCATGAAATTTGGGCACAATTTTTCGGAAATTGATTTTCTCTCAATATTGATCACCAAAAGTTTGTGCCGGTTAGAAAAATGATTTTATAAACTTTTTAGAACAAGTTATGCCATAAACCCATAATCTATAGATAAGGGATTAGTGGGCATTGACCGTGAGCAATATGAATAACTACCTTGGTGGTTATTCAAAGTCAATCCTTGACTCTAGCTAAAAATAGCCATTTTCAAGAGACTTTTTAGGAGTTAGTTATTTTAATTCTTTGATTAATTCCTTGTGCTTCCTTGTTTATTAATCGTACAACAAAACTAAAATAAAGAAAAATAAACTCAAGACTTTTTCTAAATTAATTTTGTTGACTTCTCCTCTGACCGGATTCTGGAGGAACAACGTACTGTCTCTATCTGCAACATTCATCAGTTTATCAATATCTGGAACAGTAGACTTGGATTCTACTCTTGACTTCCTCATTGACCTTCTCTACTGACTTTGACTTTGTTGACTTTGACTTTGACTTGTACGATTGCCATTGACCAGTCCTTAGGTACCATCGATGATTATAATAACCGGATATATTACCTACAAAACAATCTCTAAAATACTTTGTTTGTTTATAATTTGTTAAGTCATCATCAAAACTCAAATGGGCCAACAAATTCCCCCTTTTTGATGATGACAAACTTATAAACAAATTTTGTTAAAAGAAAGAGTAAAACTAATAACTTTGAACATGTTAGAGATTAATCACAAGTTCAAACATATTTAGTAAATTAAATCGTTACAAGTAATTTACCAAATTCTAAAGCAAGCATATTACTCTAAAATATTTTTGGCGAAAATCATGTGATTAAGCATGACTTCAAATTTTTCAAAAATTTTTTAAAATAAAACTTGAAACAAAACATAAACATAAATACCAAAAACGTATAAACCAAAACATAATAATTAAGAAACTTAAAGACATAAAATTAAAAATTAAGAAGCACAACAAATTAAGTAATTCTAATTAAGTAATTCAAGAAAATCTTGAGTTGTAAGAATCAAAGATAAACAAAGTGATATTGAATATAACAATTGTTTGCAACTCTTCTCCCTTAATTATATCAAACAGTAAGTTAAAACAACACAAAACAGAGAAACAACTATCAAGATCAAGCAAAAACATAAGCACTCACAAGCATTCATTTAAGTTTGTTTGCTACTCTTCCCCCTTTTGGCATCAATCAAAAAGTAGGGATATGAATCAAAGCACAGCTCTAAGGCAAGCGTTAGACAAATTAAGATAGTAAGCAGCAAACTAAGAAAATAAATGCCCAAACATAAATCGAGAAAGCATGCAAGCAAACATATTAGACCATGGGATAAGAAAATAAGGATGAAATAAAGGATGAAAAGTAGTGGGTTAGTAGCATAAACATAAAAATTAAATTGTTTCGTACCCCAGCTGGTACATTTAACAAAAACAAAAGAAAATCATTGTTTAGAATTACAAACGGTGTGGCCAACAAAACATTAAATTGAAATTAGAAGCAGGTGGGATCAGGCAGCAGTCTCTTCATCAACAAATTCAGTTTGCACCTCCACTGTGTCGAGCTTTGCACCAAGACGTGTTTCCATGTCGGTGAGTTGCTCAGCAATGGTGGATAGGGAGGCACGAACTTCACTTTGGAAAGCACAAAGTTGAGACTGCAGGACATCAAATTTACCGAGTATAAGATCAATTGGAGTCGGAGGAAAGGGTGAGTCATCCCTAGCAAAACCAGTAGGTGTAGGTGAAGTGGGAATTGGTGATGGTGGTGATGATGGAATGTCAACTGGTGTGGGTGAGGCTGGTTTTGGTGAAGGTGGGGCATCGTCAGTTTGTTTGGTAGGGTGACTGGACATAGCTTCATCCTTACCAACCTTAGCTTTTGAAGCAAGCCTCCTACTCTTCCTTGGAGCGATTTTAGAATCCTCCTTAATGGGCTTAGAAACCTCCTCATCACTTGAACTTGAGTCAACCTCCTCAAGTTCCTCCTGGGAAGCTTCCCCCTCAGAAGGAGCTTCCTCCTTATCCTTATTCACCTCTGCCTCCTTAGCACTGGCAGAGGGAACAGCACCTTGATCCTCCTTTTTCTTTTCTTTCTTTTCTTCTTCTTCAACCTCCTCATCATTCTCAACTTCTTCTTCATCAGACACGACCTCCTCAACATCTATGAGGTCCTCTAAAATTCCTTTTTCATTAACAGTTAAATGCAAATTTTTAAGGCACTTAGCGCCTATTTGATTGTTTGCGGACATCGGGAAATGAAGACCCTCAAGCGGTACACCGAACTTCTTAAAAATACATGTTAACAACCCTCCATAACCAATCATAAGACCCTTCTCAACACACTCCGATAAGTGTGACACCATCAAGGACGGAAAATTTATTTTAATATGGTTAGCCATGCAATAGATTAACGTAGCATCGCGTAAATTTACTTCACTCCGCTTAGAGTTGCGGGGCAAAATAAATCTACGAGCGATGTTGTACAGCAATTTGTATAATGGAGACAACGACATGTGACTAAATCTTCTCTTTTCCTCCTGACCAAGAAATTTTAAGACTGTTTTCTCAGTAATACCCGAAAAGACAATTTTTGACCCTACAAAGTAAGTGTCAAAACTCAAAACCAACTGTAGGAACCTCAAACCACTCGCCAATCATCAAACTACTAAACTCAATTTTAATTTCTTTAACAACACTGGAGCAGACACCATTTTCTATAGAAAAGTTTTTAATAAACTCACGCATCAAATTGGGGTATATGTGATTGCATGAGTAATCGTACATAAGCTTTTCCCACCCTGATTTTCTAAAATGGCATGAAATTGGGGAAAGAAGGTAGAATCATACCAATATTTGTCAAGTCCAAAGCCGACTGACATTTCCTTAGCTACCTCTTCCGCACAATCAGGATCTGTGCGCTTGCTCCGTTTAGGTGGTTTGGATGATGAAGCACTTTTAGGGGTTCCACGGGTTCGCTTTTCACCGGCATGCATGGATTGTTGTGGTGTGTTGGTCTTGGATGGTTCTTGTGAAGATGAAGGTGGAATGTCAGGATATATCACTTGTAATGGCTTGGGTTGTGTGGATTTCGGCATTTTCTTGCTTGAAGATGAGTATTTTGGAGTTTTCATGATGAAAGTGAGAGAAATTAGGGATTTGAGAAGGAAGAGTGCGTTTAATGGTTGACGGTTTAGCAAAAGTAGCACAAGTAAGGTAGATGTGAGTGATGGATGGGACAAATGAGTGTAAGGGTTATAAAGGTGTGAAGTGACGGTTATGAAAAGAAAGTACTACTTCTTGAAACGGTTTTAGTGTATGAACCGTGTGAGGTAACGAAAAGTTTACGTGAAAGTTCGTTGAATATGTCGATTTAGATAACTACTTTCCGAAACACCTCGATGATCCGTCTTCCATTTCATAAAATGATGTTGGTTGACCGAAATAAATTAAAATAAAGAAAATGCTGGAATTTGTGGAAAATAAAATATTTTTGTGATTTTTTTTTTAAAAATAATTTATAATATGTGGGTAATAAAATATATAATATAAAATAAGTTATGCTACTTGGTCTAATTAGTTCAAACATGCAAGCAATCAAGATAAAGTTTAAGACATAAATTTAAATAGAAGCATACCCAAATCTCGCAATGATTGAGTGAACAATCTTGGTTGTTGTGGTTGATTGAACCCTTCCGATTTTTCAAGATGTTTTGAGGAGGAATACTAGCAATTAAACATTAGTGAAGCTTGATCATACCTAGCTCCAACCTCATCTTTTCAAATTGTTCTCTTGGAAGCGGTTTGGTCATAATATCTGCAATTTGATCACTAGTATTGACATGTTTAACAATAATATTTTTATGCTCTACGTTATCCTTAAGGAAATGATGTCTAATATGAATATGTTTAACTCTAGAATGATGTACCGGATCTTTGGAAATACAAATAGCACTAGTATTATCACAATAAATAGGAACACATTCAAATTTAATACCAAAATCTCTTAGCTGTTGTTTAATCCAGAGCATTTGGGAACAGCAGGCTGCTGCTGCTACATATTCAGCTTCTGCCGTGGATAAAGCTCGTGTGTTCTGTTTCTTGGAACTCCATGATACCAAACAAGATCCAAGAAACTGTACCATTCCTGAAGTGCTTTTTCTATTTACAAGATCACCTGCGTAATCTGCATCACTATACCCTTTCAAGTCATAGACATCACTTTTAGGATAAAATAAGGACAAGTCATCTGTTCCCTTTAGATATCTAAGAATTCTTTTAACTGCCGTATAATGTGATTCTTTAGGATTTGATTGAAATCTAGCACACAAACCAACACTAAAGGATATATCGGGTCTACTAGTTGTTAGATATAGTAGTGATCCTATCATGCCTCTATACATCGTTTGGTCAACATTAATTCCATTAGAGTCTTCATCTAACCTAATGTTAGTGGCCATGGGTGTATGGTTTGTCTTAGCACTATCTAGTCCATATTTCTTTAGAAGTTCTTTTATATATTTTTGTTGATGAATAAAGATACCGTTAGCTGTTTGTTTAATTTGCAAACCAAGGAAGAAATTTAATTCTCCCATCATACTCATTTCAAACTCATTACTCATTAGGTCAGCAAATTCCTTACATAACGATTCATTTGTAGCACCAAAAATAATGTCATCAACATATATTTGAACAACTAATATATTCGAACCTTTATTCTTAAAGAATAAGGTTTTATCAATTTTACCACGTATGAACTTATTTTCAATCAAAAACTTAGATAATCTCTCGTACCATTGTCTAGGTGCCTGTTTTAGCCCATAAAGAGCTTTATCAAGCTTGTAGACGTGATCCGGAGAAATTGGGTTTTCAAAGCCAGGTGGTTGTTCAACATATACATCTTCTTCTAGAAACCCATTTAAGAATGCACATTTTACGTCCATTTGATATAATTTAAAATTCATGAAAGCAGCAAATGAAATAAGAATTCTAATAGCTTCTAATCTAGCTACGGGAGCAAAAGTTTCAGTATAGTCAATACCTTCCTGTTGATTATAACCTTTTACCACCAACCTTGCTTTGTTTCTAACGATTATGCCGTGTTCATCCAGCTTGTTCCTGAAAACCCATTTAAGTCCAATAATCTTCTTGTTCTTCGGTTTTGCTTCTAAGTGCCACACTTTGTTTCTTTCAAACTCGTTTAATTCATCTTGCATAGCTACCACCCAATCCGAATCTTGCAAAGCTTCTACATGATTCTTGGGTTCCATAGTTGATAGAAAAGCAAAGTGTGCACAAAAGTTTCTCATTTGTCCCCTTGTTTGTGTGCCTTTGTTCATGTCGCTTATAATCAATTCTAGTGGATGTGACTTATGATGTTTCCACGGTCTTGGAACAAAGTCTCTTGTGGGGACAGATGTGGAAGCTGGTTCACTGACTTGGTTCTGATTTGGTTCAACTTCAATTCTTTCTTCTTGTGCTTCTGTTTGAATTTCTGGAATAGGAACTGCAGGCTGTTCCTGATCTGCCTGTGGTTCCTGTTCTTGATTTTGTTCAACATTCTGACCTTGTGGCTGTTCTAATGGATCTTGCTCCTTGTGTATATTTTCATCATCTTCCAGATCCGCAAGACCTATCTTAAAATCACTTGTTTCTTGTTCACTTGTCATAAAGTTAGTCTCATCAAATATAATGTGAATAGATTCTTCAACACACATTGTTTTCTTATTGTAAACTCTATATGCTTTACTATGAGATGAATAGCCAAGAAATACTGCTTCATCACTTCTTTCATCAAATTTATCTAAATTTCGTTTTCCATTAACATGCACAAAACATCGACATCCAAAGACTCGAAAATATGAAATATTAGGTTTAATTCCTTTAAATAATTCGTAGGGGGTCTTAGAAGTGATTGGTCTTATTAAAACTCGGTTTAATATATAACAAGCAGTATTGACAGCTTCGGCCCAAAAATTTCTAGGTAAACCACTAGCGATTAACATAGTTCTAGCCATTTCTTCTAAGGTTCTATTTTTACGTTCAACAACACCATTTTGTTGTGGCGTTCTAGGCGCGGAGAAATTATGACTTAAACCATGCTCATTACAATAATCCATAAACTTTGAATTTTCAAATTCTTTACCATGATCCGATCTTATGTGGACTAGTTGATTGTTACTAGATTTCTGAATTTTAGTAGCGAATGCAACAAATTCATCAAAAGCCTCATCTTTGCTAGATAAGAATAAAGTCCATGTAAATCTACTGTAATCATCAACTATAACAAAAACATATCGCTTACCGCTGCGACTTTGGATTCTCATAGGTCCACAAAGATCCATATGAATTAATTCAAGTGGTCTTGATGTGGTCACGACATTTTTAGTTTTAAAGGATGACCTTGCATGTTTTCCTTTGGCACAAGAATCACATACTTCATTCTTTTGAAATTTTAGGGACGGTAATCCTCTTACTAGGTCTTTAGTACGTAAAGTATTAAGCAATGAAAAACTAGCATGACCTAATCTTTTATGCCAAAGAAGAGGGTCATCTTCTATAACACTCAGACATGTTAAACTGGTTTTAGGAACAGTGTGCAGGTCCACCACGTAGGTGTTCCCTTTTCTAATTCCTTCCAGAATGATGTCACCTGTGTCGTTCCTAGAAATCATGCACTTTTCAGAAGTAAAGTTTACAGAGTTACCTTTGTCACAAAATTGAGAAATACTTAAAAGGTTGTGTTTCAAATTCTCGACCAAAAATACGTTATCTATTGCGTGGGAACTTGACCTTCCTATCTTGCCTTTTGCAATGATTTCACCCTTCATATTGTCGCCAAAGGTCACAGTTCCTCCGTCATAGGCTTCTAGTGAGAGAAATTTTGATCTATCCCCTGTCATGTGCTTGGAACAGCCACTGTCGAGATACCATGAGCTGTTCCCCCTCACTAGAACCTGCAAAACGAACTTAGTTGTTAGAGGGTGGAACCCAGCCATCCTTGGGTTCCGTGTCGATTAAACAAGAATTAAATTTTTTAATCCAAACTCTATCGACGTATATTTGGTTCGTTTTGTTGTGCTGTTCCCTTTTTAAACATTGATGTTTCAGGTGCCCGGTTTTGCCACAAAAGGAACAGACTTTGTTACTTGGGAGATCAACATAGACCTTTTTCTTTTTGTCATTTTTATCATATCCTAGACCTCGGTTCCTTTGGTTCTAGCATTAAGAATCCATTTGGGAACTTCTCTAGTTTTCCCTTTATCTCTTGAATTTAATTCAAGCTTAAGACGATCGTTTTCTTTTAAGGCGGATTCTAGATCGGATCTCATTTGAAAGAGTACACATTGAATTTCTTTCTTAGTCTCATAATCTACTTCCATTTCAAATTGCTCAAATTGATTCAATTTAATATTTAACATGATGTTTTCTTCTTTAACTTTTTCTAAGGCTTCTTTTAACATCACATTATTATCAAGCAATTCAAAGAATCGATTTTGCACATCGGATCTAAATGAGTTAAGGTAGGATATTTGGTCTTTACATGCTTTAAGGTCTTTTTCAGTTTTGAGAGTGATGGCGGTTTGTTTTTCTAAATTTTCGTGAGATTCTAAAATCATTTTAACTAATCTATGTTTATCCAATTTAAATAAATAATCAGAAAATGGATCAGGAGACAGTACCTCTTTCCCTTTAGATGTATCGTCATGAGTAGCCATGAGACAGAGGTTAGCTACCTCTTCTTCTTCCACGGGGGCTTCGGTTTCGGCTTCACTTTCGGACTCTCCCCATGCAGCTATCATGGCTTTGCGGAAATCGGTTTTGTTGAAATTTCCCTTTGTTGGTTGTCTTCCTGTTTCTCTTGCTTTCCCTTTTGCTTTTTCGTCCTTCCATAGTGGGCATTCCTTTATGAAGTGCTCGGTACTTCCACATTTGTGGCATTCATATGTTTTGGATTTAGAAGTTCCTTTTTCTTTGTAGTTTCTTTGATTTTTATACCTGTTGTTCCTGAAGAACTTCTTGAATCTACGTACCAGCATTGCTGCCTCTTCCTCATCAGTTTCTGAATTTTCTTGATCGTCTGCTGTCAAAGCCAGACCTTTGTTCCTGGAACTGTCAGTTGTTCCTAGATGTAATTCATGAGTCATCAGGGAACCAGCCAACTCTTCCAGATTAAACTTTGTAAAATCTTTAGATTCTTGAATGGCTGTGACCTTTGCTCTCCAACGATCATCTTGAGGTAGGCTTCTTAGAATCTTTCGCACTTGTTCATCGGATGGAATAAGCCTTCCAAGGGAGACTAACTCATTTGTGATGTTCGTAAACCTAGTAAACATTTCTTGAATGCTTTCTTTAGGTTCCATAACAAATCTTTCATATTTGGACATGAGTAAGTCAATCTTGGAACGCTTGACTTCGCTTGTACCTTCATGGGTAACTTCCAGCAGGTCCCAAATTTGTTTTGCTGTTTTGCAACCCATAATGCGATTGTGTTCATTAGGACCAAGCCCACAATGAAGCAATTTAATAGCAAGAGCATTCATTTCCATCTTTTGAAAATCTTCTTTCTCATATTCTGTGATTGGTTTGGGAACAGTCTCGTTAATGGAGTTGGTAGTAGTTACCTCAAAATCTCCAACTTCGATGACTCTCCAAACTTGATAATTTTCGGCTTTGATGAAGATCTCCATCCTGTTTTTCCAATAGGTATAGAATTTGCCATCGAACATTGGTGGTCTCTGAGTAGAGTACCCTTCTTCCATACGCTCGTTCATTTTCATCATCTCTAAAGCACCAAGATACGGCTCTCAGGGTTTCCTGATTTAATGAGGAACAGGGCTCTGATACCAATTGAAGAAACGTATAGAGACAATGAAGTGTAACAAGAGGGGGGGTGAATTGTTACTTGTTCCCGTTAGAGTATTTTCGCCCTTTTCTTGCGGAATTATGAATAAAGAAAATACTCAAAACAAAATAAAAGAAAACTTAAAGAAACACAAAGAATTTAACGTGGGAATAAGAACCACGACCCTCTAGGGATTTCTATTCTCTATTATTTTATGTAATTCAATTCTCTATTACATAAAATATTTCTCCTTCTCCTTCTCTTCTTCTCTTCTCGGTTTCTTTCTTGTTCCCTTTCTCGATTCTCCTTCTCTTTCTCTCTTCTCTTTCTCGCTTCTCTTTCTCACTTCCCCCTTAGACTTACCCAAGTCTAATTACAAATTCTCTCAAAAACCCATACAAGATAAATTCTCTAAATTGGATGAACAAACAAAGATAGCACAAGGAAATATTTTGGAATTAATTTTCGATTAAGAACACTCAAAATTATCCTTTTCTTGAATCTTGAATCTCATGAAATTTGGGCACAATTTTTCGGAAATTGATTTTCTCTCAATATTGATCACCAAAAGTTTGTGCCGGTTAGAAAAATGATTTTATAAACTTTTTAGAACAAGTTATGCCATAAACCCATAATCTATAGATAAGGGATTAGTGGGCATTGACCGTGAGCAATATGAATAACTACCTTGGTGGTTATTCAAAGTCAATCCTTGACTCTAGCTAAAAATAGCCATTTTCAAGAGACTTTTTAGGAGTTAGTTATTTTAATTCTTTGATTAATTCCTTGTGCTTCCTTGTTTATTAACCGTACAACAAAACTAAAATAAAGAAAAATAAACTCAAGACTTTTTCTAAATTAATTTTGTTGACTTCTCCTCTGACCGGATTCTGGAGGAACAACGTACTGTCTCTATCTGCAACATTCATCAGTTTATCAATATCTGGAACAGTAGACTTGGATTCTACTCTTGACTTCCTCATTGACCTTCTCTACTGACTTTGACTTTGTTGACTTTGACTTTGACTTGTACGATTGCCATTGACCAGTCCTTAGGTACCATCGACGATTATAATAACCGGATATATTACCTACAAAACAATCTCTAAAATACTTTGTTTGTTTATAATTTGTTAAGTCATCATCAAAACTCAAATGGGCCAACAATAATCAAAATAAATAGATAAAATAAATCATTGTAATAATAAATAAATAATAAATAACGTAAGTAGTAGTAGGATATATTACCTACAAAACAATCTCTAAAAAATTTTATTAGTATTGCAGTGACTCGTGTTTAAATCTTTTATTGTTTTAAAATATAGTATATATTTATAATAGAATTGTTCATTCGGGTCATCGGGTTAATTTCAAGTCAGGTGTTTCGGGTCAATTAGAAATCGGGTTTTGCGTTCACATTGATTTTTACATAATTGTAGATCCATTTTGAAGTCGGGTCAAATTGAGTTCGGTTATAAAGTCGGATGACTATCGGACCATCGGGTCTGTTTTGAACACCTCTAATTTATAAGAATTTTAAATTAGTGTTTTATAACAATGATATACATTTTTAAATAAGACTTAACAATCATGGTTATTCTTCATATATTGTAAGTGTTAAACCCTATAAACTATAAATAGGCTAATCACATAGATTTAGATAATTACTTTCATTTTCTCATTCCCTCTACGAGATTAATCACTCTCTACTCAATTTTCTTCTTCCTTAATTGTAATCATCATCATTATACATTGTTCCATTGGAGAACATTAAAGAAGCAATAAAGACATCTAGGCTAGGACAGTGGGCGTAGCCTAATTAGTGGTGAACCACTTAAATCTTGATGTATGCTTTGTTTGTATTCTTATTGTTCTTAATTGTTGTTTCATTGTTGCACATAGGGGTGTTCATAATAACCCGATCCGGAAATTCCGACCCGAATTATCCGGTATTCGGTTTCTAAAAGGGTAATTTACCCGGTTTTTGCAAAACCGGATAATCCGGATCTGGTATCCGGTTTTAATACCGGATCCGGATCCGGGTCATGAATTTTTGAAAATCGGGTATCCGGTTTTCTTTATTTTTTTTTTTTACTTTTTTTCGTAAATAAAATGATCATGATATCTCTTAAGCTAACCTTGGATTGAATATTTTTTAAGAGTTAGTATTTGAATTTTATAATTGTTCTTATTTAAGCCCATGAACAATAATATTATTCTTTAATTTTCTTAATTAATCAAAAATAACTAATTAAGTTAAAGATTTTTAGGGAGTTTGTATGAATTTTATATCGTTGCAATATATAAAATAAGCTCGAATGATGAATAGTGCGCATAACAAAAATATAGCGAGTATTTCAGGACGGAAGAAATATATTTTAATTTTTGGTACAGGTTAGGTAGGGTCGAGAAAAGAAGGACTAGGGAAATATAATTATTATTATATGTATTTATAAGAGTATTAGATAGATTCTCATGCTAAACACGTTTTATTAATTATTTAAATAAATAATTATTAATATTATATATGTAATTAATTATTATATGAATTTTAAATTATTGGTGTGTAGAAATGGTATAATTTTCCGTAATATATATAAAAATAAAAATAAAAAACATTATAATCAAAATAAATAGATAAATTAAATCATTGAAATAATAAATAAATAATAAATAACGTAAGTAGTAGTAGGATTGGGATAAAAAATTTTATTAGTATTGCAGTGACTCGTGTTTAAATCTTTTATTGTTTTAAAATATAGTATATTTATAATAGAATTGTTCATTCGGGTCATCGGGTTAATTTCAAGTCAGGTGTTTCGGGTCAATTAGAAATCGGGTTTTGTGTTCACATTGATTTTTACATAATTGTAGATCCATTTTGAAGTCGGGTCAAATTGAGTTCGGTTATAAAGTCGGATGACTATCGGACCATCGGGTCTGTTTTGAACACCTCTAATTTATAAGAATTTTAAATTGGTGTTTTATAACAATGATATACATTTTTAAATAAGACTTAACAATCATGGTTATTCTTCATATATTGTAAGTGTTAAACCCTATAAACTATAAATAGGCTAATCACATAGATTTAGATAATTACTTTCATTTTCTCATTCCCTCTACGAGATTAATCACTCTCTACTCAATTTTCTTCTTCCTTAATTGTAATCATCATCATTATACATTGTTCCATTGGAGAACGTTAAAGAAGCAATAAAGACATCTAGGCTAGGACAGTGGGCGTAGCCTAATTAGCGGTGAACCACTTAAATCTTGATGTATGCTTTGTTTGTATTCTTATTGTTCTTAATTGTTGTTTCATTGTTGCACATAGGGGTGTTCATAATAACCCGATCCGGAAATTCCGACCCGAATTATCCGGTATTCGGTTTCTAAAAGGGTAATTTACCCGGTTTTTGCAAAACCGGATAATCCGGATCTGGTATCCGGTTTCGGATCCGGATCCGGGTCATGAATTTTTGAAAATCGGGTATCCGGTTTTCTTTATTTTTATTTTTTTTTTACTTTTTTTCGTAATAAAATGAT
>JAAKBH010000983.1:0-68679 GCA_019776075.1 Amaranthus palmeri
CCCATCAATCCCAGGGGCTTTGTTGTCATTCATCCCAAAGATAGCTTCCTTAATTTCCTCATCTTCCACCTCGCGAATTAGATCTTGGCTACTCTGATTGCCTATTTGAGGGCCCTCTCTCATGCTTGATCTGTCAATCACCTCAAGGTTTGGGGTTGCTGTACCTTGGAGGTTTTGATAGAATTGGAGAATTTCATTCTGGATCTCGTGGGATTTAATTAGCCAATTTCCCTCCTTGTCTTGTATCTCATGAATGCTGTTGGACGCCCTTCTCTCTTTGATAGTTGCATGGAAAAAAGCCGAATTATCATCCCCATTTCTGAGCCAATTTATTCTAGCTTTCTGATGCAAAGCCTTTTCTTCAAGTTTTCTCCATTTTCTCACATTCAAAGAGGCTTCTTTTTCCTGATTATGTAACTCTGCGTCAGTTGGATTATCTTGGAGTCTAGTCTGGATTCTATGGATTAATCCTGTTCTTGACCCCATCGAACTCTTTGTTGTGCAGATGTTTCAGGTTTCTCTTGACATTCTTCATTTTGTACCACAGCCGCTGTAACCCATCTCCCTTTACCTCAATCTTCCACGCTTCCTCCACTTCCTTCATGAAATCCTGGTGATCACAAAGGTAGTTGAAGAAACGAAACGGTCTGTTGTGGCTATGCTCATATTCTGTGAGGTTTATGATCAGGGGTGAGTGATCTGACGCCTTCGGGTTATCATACAGAACATTCACATGGCTATATGTGGTTAACCAGTGGATGTTTCCTATGGCGTGATCTATCTTAGTGAGAATCCGGTGTTCCCCCTCTTCTTTGTTAGACCAGGAGAAATTGTGCCCACGCTCGGGGATAGGGTGGAGCTCCATGTGATCCATCCATTGGATCATGTCTGCAGTTTCATATGTTGATACCTGTGTTCCATTCTTCCTATGATCCTCTTTGTAAATTGCATTAAAATCCCCCATGTATAGACACGCAGCACTGTTGTTCATATTTTCCAAACCCTTCCAAAGCTCTCGCCTATCTTTAACATTATGGAGCCCATATATGAAAACCACGTAGAAGCTGATGTCTGAATTCACCGGGGTGATTTTAACATTCATGAACTGAGTATGCGAATCGCACTGTACCACTTTGCATTTGTCGTGTCGCCAACCAACCCAAATTCTACCATTTTCATGATGGTTATAATTCATGTGCCATCGCCAATTGTTGCCTAATTTATGCTGAATTTGCTTTGCGTTCGGGGCTTTAACTTTTGTTTCTAGTAATCCAACAATGCTCACCTTTTTACAGTCAAGGAAATCTTTAATCTCCTTAACTTTTACGGGGCTATTTATGCCCCGTACATTCCATGACACAATAATCATTTATGGGAGGGAATTTGAGGGTTCCCGCCCCTATTGTTTTCATTTCCTTCACATGAACTTGTGTCTCCACCTTGATCCCCATTTGTGACATGAGTGTTCTGTTTTTGCCCTCTACGTGCTGTTTTGTTTAACGGAACCGGAGTCCATCCCGCTTCGCTTTCATATTTGGCGACAGAAGGCCAAATCCACGGGGATTAGTTTGAGGGATAGGAATACTAAGTTCTTTCATTTGTCGACATTATTTCGGCGGAAGCGCCAGGATATATCGCATCTTATGGTTGATGGGCAGTTGGTTCAGGGGGTTTCAAATATTCAGGCTGTTGTTCGAGATTTTTTTACTGCACGGTTCTCGCAGGAGTCGGCTCCTGCTTTTGATTTTGACCTTGATGAGCATACGAAAATTACAGCTGAGCAGAATTTATTTTTAGAGGCAATTCCTTCGAGGGAGGAGATTAAGGAGGCGGTTTGGGCTTGTGGGACCGATAAAGCCCCGGGTTATGATGGGTTTAATTTTAAGTTTATTTGTGAGATGTGGGGGTCGATGTGTGAGGATATATATCGGTTTGTCATTGATTTTTTTGTTTCGGGAGGATCGGCTCAGAGTTTTAATGTTACGTGGGTTACGTTAATTCCTAAGACACCCACACCGCTTTCTTTGGATGACTATAGGCCAATTAGTATGGTGGGGGCCTTGTATAAGATCATTTCGAAGCTCCTTGCTTCTCGTTTACGTGACGTCCTTGCCCCTTTGATTGATGAGTCACAGAGCGCATTTGTGATGAATCGTCAGATTTTAGATGGTGTATTAGTTGCTAATGAATCATTACGATGGCTTAAGAAGCATAAAGTTCTGGGGGCCTTGTTGAAATTGGAATTTCAAAAGGCTTACGATTCTGTTAGTTGGGCATTTTTGAGAGCTGTGCTGGTTAAGATAGGTTTTTGGGGTAGATGGGTGAGATGGATTATGACTTGTGTAGAGTCGGCGTTGTTATCGATTCTCCTAAACGGATCTCCACTTCGCCCTATTAAGATGGAGAAGGGGCTTAGGCAAGGGGATCCCTTGTCCCCTTATTTGTTTATTTTAGTCACGGAAGTCTTGGTGGTACTATTGAATCGGGCTCAACGGCTAAGTTTGATTGCGCCCCTGGAGGTTGGCAAAGATCAGGTTGGGTTAAAGCTTCTCCAGTTTGCTGATGACACGCTAATTTTTGTCCCGAGGAATAATGTGTGTATTCTTAATTATTTTCGTATATTGGATATATTTGCGGTGATGTCTGGTCTGCAGTTGAATTATAGTAAGTCGCGTCTTATTACTTGGCATGCGGTAGATGTGGGTTGGGCTGAGGGTATTGCTCGGTTGGTAGGCTGTGTTCATTCTTCATGTCCGTTTACTTATCTTGGGGTGCCTCTTGGGGATAGTATGAGTCGTGTGTCGGCTTGGAAGCCTATTGTTTCAAAGGTGCAAAATAGGCTTGCTTCGTGGAAAGCTAGGACCTTGTCTCGGGCTGGGCGTCTTACTCTTATAAAGAGCGTCCTTTCTAGTCTGCCGATTTATTATATGAGCATTTTTCGTATCCCCAAGGCGGTGGCTCTTGAGCTTGTCCGCTTACAGCGACGGTTTTTTTTGGGGTGCATCCGCGGATGGGAATATGTCGGCTCCTCCGGTTGCGTGGGCGTCCATAGATCTTCCGATGGAGTTAGGGGGTCTTGGTGTGGGGAATATCTTATATAAAAATTTAATTCTTTTGTTCAAATGGTGGTGGCGTTTTTCTAATGCGGACAATACCCTTTGGAAAAAGATTCTTATGTTTGTTCATAATATTAAGGGTTCAAAGGCGTCTTCGGAGTCGTTTAGTGCCGTTCGTGATGGTATGTGGGGTCAGTTGGTTAGTAATGAGGAGTCTACCACGAAAGTACGTCGCCTAGTGGAAGATGGGATGATTATTCGGGTGGGGAATGGCGAGTCGACATTATTCTGGTATGATCGGTGGTGTGATTGTGGGGTGCTTAAACAAGTATATCCTAGGTTATTTGCGTTATCTATTCACCAGGATGGTCTTATATCCCAAATGGGGGCGTGTCATGGGGGTGTTTGGGTTTGGGACTTGCGTTGGCGACGGGACTTATATGTATGGGAACTTGAGGAAGTGGGTCGATTAGAGGACAATCTAGGGATGGTTAGTGGTGTGGGTTTTGATAGTGTCTCTTGGCGTCATATATCGTCTGCTGTGTATCCTATTCGGCATATATCTGACCAGGTTTATTCTGATTGTGCTCCTGTGCTTTCTCGGGCGGTTACTAAGTGTATTTGGCGTATTCCTTGTCCTCCTCGGGTACACATTACTTTGTGGTTGGCCTGTTTGGAACGTCTGAAGACGGGTGATCGCTTATTGGATATTGGGCTTATATCTATTCAGGATGCCCTATGCCCGTGGTGTGGGGTGGTGGTAGAGACTAATTCTCATGTTTTGTTTTCTTGTCCGTTTGCGTCGGCGGTATGGATGCATATTTTAGATTGGTGGGGTCTCCAAGGTGTGTTGCCGTGTGGTTGTGATTCTTTTATTCTTTCATGGGGTGGTTTTATGCCTTGTCGTCGTTGGAAACGGTTATGGATGATGGTTGGTGGGTGTATTCTTTGGTCTTTGTGGTTTGAACGGAATGCGGTGAAGTTTGATCGCAAAGTGCCGGATATCCATCGTTTCTTGTACTCCTTGCGCCTTCGTATTGGATTTTGGGCTAAGGAGCTTCGTCTCTTTGATGGGGTTTCGGCTTGTGACTTTTTTACCGGTTTCAGGGATGTTGGCTTCTTAGGTTGTGGCATGTGATCGTCTTCAGGCTTCGTCTACAGGCTTCGCGTCTTTTTAGGATTAGGATTTTAGGATTAGGATTTTTTTTGGTGTTTGTATCTTGGATTGGTGTTTGTAATGGGTTTATAATGTTTAACTGATGCATAGTCCATCCCTATGCGTTTTGTTTGGATGGCCTGTCTCTTTACCCCTTCCTCTAATGGCTTTTTCCCCTCGCGGGGTTTTTTATGCCGGCAGAGTTTGGGTGCCAAAGTTTCAGTGTTTTTGATGTTCCTTTTCTATAATAGTTTCCCAATTTGCGATATATATATATATATATATATATATATATATATATATATATATATATATATATATATATATATATATATATATATATATATATATATATATATATATATATATATAATATAGATCGGTTGATGGAGTTGGGGATATTGTCAATCCAAGATGCGTTGTGTCCTTTTTGTGGGTCTGTGACTGAAACTAATTCTCATGTTCTTTTTCATGTCCGGTCTCCTGGAAGGTATGGATGCATTTTCTAGCATGGTGGGGGGTCCAAGGTGCTTTCCCTTTACAATGTGGTGAGTTTGTTCTTGCATGGGGTGGTTTGGTGCGGAATCGTCGATGGAAGAAGTTTTGGTGGTTGGTGTTTAGTTGTGTTATTTGGTCGTTATGGTTTGAGCGGAATCGGATACGTTTTGATTTGAAGTCTTTGGATATTCCTCGTTTCCTGTACTCCCTTCGGGTCCGTATTGGATTATGGGCAAAGGAGCTCCGGCTTTATGATGGTGTTTCTTCAGATGTATTTGGTCGTCTTCCGGCTACAGGATTGGTTTGACTGTTCTGGTTTTACTCTTGGATATGATGCATAGCCCAGCCCTATGTTGTTTGTTGGCTGGCCTGTCTCTTGGCCCCTTTCCCTAATGGCTTTTTCCCCTCGCGGGGTTTTTTATGCCGGCGGGGTTTGGGTATCCAAGTTTCAGTGTTTTTTCTTTTTCTGTTCTATGATATTCCTACTTTGCGAAATATATATATATCTATATATATATATATATATATATATATATATATATATATATATATATATATATATATATATATTATATATATATATATATATATCTAATATATATATATATATATATATATATATATATATATATATATATATATATATAATATATATGATAAATTTAAAAAACCAACTACATATACCTTGAAGAACTTGAAGAAGACAATAATGGTGGGTTGTGTATAAACCTATACAGTGAAAAAAAAATTAAAATTAGTATAAAAAAACTAAGCCCTTAAAACAAAACTACTGAAGCTTGAACAAACAATGGGTATACCTTGAAGAAGAGCAAGAATCAAGCTCAAATTTTTTAAATTTTTCGTGGGTATGAGAAGAGCAACACTAAATTAAATTATTAATTCGTGGGTTTGAGAAGAGCAAGGAAGAAGAAGTATGACAGTAAAATTTCGAAGAAGAAGAAAAAGAATTTTGAAGGCAAGAAGAATTTTGAAGGCAAGAAGAATTTCGAAGGCAAGAAGAAGAAGGGTCGTTTTTTCAAGAACAATTCGTGGTTTTAGAAGATTGAAGAGGAAAAAGATAATGATGAAAAGCAAGAAGGCAAGAAGAATTTCGAAGGCAAGGAAGAAGATTGAAGAGGAACAACAATGGCGTTTTCGTGGGTTTGAGAGTATGAGTACAGTATGCGTTTTTGGGATGAATAGAACAGTATAGGGCAAAAAATGAACGTTACAAATTATTATTTAGAGGGCGGTTTTTTATTTGCTGCATGCGGTCAGCATAAGGAACCGCAGCTTTTGACATAAAAATGAACGTTAAGAGTTAATTGTTGCGGTCAGTATAAAAAACCGCAACTTTTAATTTTTTTTTTTTTGCCTAATTTTTCATACCATTAATTGCTGTGTATGAATTAAACCGCAGCAAATGTTGCGCAGCAAATGTAATTTTTTTCACTAGTGAATATTGCATATCATGTGTTTATAATTACAACTCAAAGGTAGTTTAAACAAATTACAACATAAATAAGCACGACCAATAAACAAGTTACACTTAGATATTATACATCTATTGGCTTGAAATACTAGTTTATAACCTAATCGATTCAAGATAACAAGATTCCAACTAATATCGAGAATAAAGTATCCATCCCTAAGGACTATATTATTTCCCGATGTAAACAAGAGTTCCACTTGTCCTTTGCCATGGACTTTGATTGATGAATTATGTCCCATGTAAAGATACTATCTATCCACAACATTTTGTAAGTTTTGAAACAATGTTTACTCTTGCACACATGTCTTGCGGCCCCTGAATGAATCCACCATGACATGTCATCACCCTGCACAATATTCAAATTCGAATCCATGGAAGAAACATTCAACTCGAATTTCCATCCAAAATTGCAATATTACCTACGATAGGAGGGTTGTTTCTTGTAAAACTACCACCCTTCATCTTCTTAAGTTTGTTCCTAAATATAAAGCAATTTTTCTTGCGATGTCCGCTTTTACCACATTCCCAACAAGCATTGTCATCGACCCTTTTCTTGCAAAAATCTTTTGGGATTTTATGGTTTCTTCCTCTTGTCTCCACTAGTAGAAGTCTTTCCATCATCTATCACCATGTTGATGGTTGATAGATTGGGAGTATCCCCCTTTGAACTTTGAAATTCTTTAAAACTTGCTTCAACTTAGAGATTTTTAACGAGTTCCGTAAGAGTAATCTCTTCCCTCTTATGTTTGAGGGTATGTCTAGCATACTGCCAAGCATTTGGCAACTTGTTTATGATATTTGAAACTATGTGAATTCATCGATGGTTATGTCATGCACTTTCTTGTTATTATACATCCATTGTAGTTCATGGAAGTGATCCATCTCCGGATGGTTCTGCAACATTTTACAGTTATTAAATTTACTTACTAAAAACTTCGTAGATTTTACATCTTCTGACATATATTTATCTTCTAAACTATCACATAATATCTTAGTGGATTCATGAAATTGATAAAATCGAAATGGAAATCGCATATACCGTTAAGGATCTGTCCTCTACATATGAAATCATCGTTCTCCCACTTGTTTCACTTCCTTGCCTCCTCCATGGTTTCATTCCCCTTCTCTTCCGGTTTTGGAGTGCTTATCACATAGGTCACGCACATTAAGGGAAGTCAAGAGGATGAGCATCTTCTTTTCTCATCTCCTAAATTACACACCCAAAAACTTGTCCAACTTTCACAAATTTTGAAGTGCGTTCCTTTACGCTTGCCATGATCGCAGAACCTATTAATAAAGATTGTTACAAATGATAATGCGTAAAATAAAACTACAAATACATGATGATCTTTATAGCGTCCCTTTTGTGTATGGCAATGAACTCCTTTCTTGTATGAATCACGAACCGAATGGAAACACCGAAAAGAAGATTAGTTTGCGATGAAGGCGTTACCCGAAATCTTGATATAGATTGAAGGCGTCTATAAGCTTTATTTTGTGATATTTCCCCCACAGAGAAACTTGAGTTATGAGACCGAAAATTCACAAAGAGATACAATCAATCACATCAACCGATTAGTTAAAATTGAATGAACTAAACGACTGTGTTTTTGTAGGAATTAAAATTAGAAGACAATATAAGAGTTAATTAGTCTCCTTTATGTTTCAAGAGAAATGAGAGAAAAATGACAGAAAATGAATTCAGAAAGATATGATTTGATTTCCATGCACTCACTCTTATTTAGGAGTTGAATTGACATATGGATTCATTCAAGCCAATAATTGATGAATATTGGTCGATTATGATTTAGAATATTTGTTCATAACAACACTTTACTCCATGAAACAAAGTTTCATATCACGAAATGATGTACTATTTCAATGTGCTCGAACGAGCATATCCCAAAATAGCTTTTAAAATGTTTCGACTTGAAATATCTAAAGTGCTTGTATGAGCACCCAAAGTGCTCGAACGAGCAAGTGCCTAGACCATCAAACAAAAGCTTTTAAACAAACTAGCAAAGCCCTGACGAAGTGCTTGAACGACCACCCCCTTGCTCGAATGAGCAGGACCTTGCTCAAACGAGCAGCATAATCTTGGCTTGTGTTTTTGTTTAGTTGTTATGTTTTTTGCTTAGTCTGTATAGTACATGTCTTAAGCATGGGATAATGTCCTACATAATCTAAATCTCAACAAGTTTTCAGCCTAAACAACAAACTCCCTCCATTCCTTACAAAATTTCCCATTTGCCATTTATGAGTGTGCTATTTATTGTTCCCATAAAAAATCATTTTGTTTATGTCATCAATTTTGATCAAAAATTAATTTATTCATTCTGATTTAATATTTTTAATAATATGTATGGTTCCCATATATCTTCCATTAAGTTCATTTGAACACTTTTCTATCCTTTATGGTCTTTATATATTTTGCACTAACATTATAAAAATATTTTTTATTAGTTATGGTCCCTATACTTTTTCACTAACTTTTAATTTAATGTTTTAATGTTTATGGTCTCCACTTTTCCTCCATCATAGAATTTATCATTTAATAAAATAATATGTCTATTATTTAAAAGATTCTATTTTTCTTAATTCTCGTGAATATTCCTTGTGGGAACTTCATTAAGAAACGGAGGGAGTATTATTTTTTACTATAATAATCAACTTAACCTAATTTATTTATTAATGTGGTATAACCTTTGTCAAATATAGGTGATTGAATTACCATTTGAAATTTATTTCACCAACACCTTTTCTTAATAATTAAATAATTAATGTATAATCTATTTTATTTGTGTAGGTTCTTTTGATATAGCCATATAATATAAGTAGTGTATATGATTATCTATAAAAAAAACTATTTCAAAATTATTTTCTTTTCTTGATTTATTACAAAAATATTTTAGTGAAATTTTTACATAAATAATTAATATGTTATTCGACAATTATTCATTGTAATTAAAAAGATATTACATATTTTTATTGATTGTATTTGGCAAAAATTAGTAAATAAGATATAGTTTAAAATATTTTGTTACTAATCTATTAAATAAGATCTAATCAAAAAGATATTACATTATATACTAAAAAAATTTGCTGATAATTAAGATTGTGAAAAGAGCAGGAAAAATTTAATATGAAGTCAACATCTGTCATCCTAATCATTTCTTTATTAGTATATTGTATAGATGTATACATTAGGTTAAAGTTTCTTTAGTTCCTAATTAAAAGTTTAAGATATGTTATTGTAAGTTAATAAAAAGCTAAGAAATAATCAGTGCAACCTACTATTAGAGATATAATACCAGTAAATTACGTTACAACATGTTACAAGATATATAAGATTGTTGACCCCTTTGTGTATGCCAATGAAAGACTTCTTGCTTGTGATGAACGCACACCAAATGAAAATTTCGTGAACAATTGAGTACGACACTTAGTCGCTCAGAAACACATTGAAGAAGATATAACGTTCCCAATGTAATATTTCTCCACATTATAAAAATCTTATTTTTAGAAAATAGTTTTGCTTAAAATCACAAAATATAATTTGAATTTCATGCAGCTTTAAATATAAAATAATATTGCAAATTAACCATCCTATATTCCTTCAATAATTGATAATTTAATCAGATATATAATGAAGAAAACTTCCACTTTCGTAAGAACACAAAGCTTTCATCAAACAAGTTTTTAATTCAATAAAACTTCCAATATTATTTTTTGTTTTCTAATACATTTTGGACTATTAGTCATAAATCTATTTATGTCCCACTATATAGTACATATGATATGTCCGACTATATACATATTGCATGTAACATTGATTACTATTTACCACCAAATCTACCATGACCAGACAAATATTGATATTACAAATGCACCAAACATTGATAATACAAATATATTATGGGTCCTTAGTGAATTAAAATAAGCAGATCTCTTTATGAATATTTATTAATTGATCGTTTAATTAATTGCACGCATGCTTTAGTTTTTTATTTAAAGGGGTATGAATATGATCTTATCACTATCTTTTATCAAAATCTAAATATAAACTCTCAAATAGAAAGCTATATAAAAAATAGAAATACTTGTAAACTATGTCCATTACAACTTAAACATATCTTTTTATGTTACATATACCATACAAATTAAACTAAGATAGCTCTTGAATTGATCTCCATCAACATTTTTGATCATCTCTTAGAATTAGCTATGTTACACTGAAAAGAATGAAAACATTATATGTCAATACGTATCAGCTCAAATAAAATTTTAAATAAATAATTAAGTTTTAAAATTAATCATACTAGACCATATACTTTATCAAAAATTGCTAATCAATAACCGTGATTTGTAAATCATCATAAAAAGACAAAAAAAGATAATATTAAAATAAACAAAATTAAAAAAGATAAATGAAAATTCATTAAAAAAAAAGATAAATGAAAACAATAAATCTATCACCCTATCACATTCTACCAAATAAGAGTGATTTATTAACCTTACCAATAACCATTATTTACTGTTTGGTATGAGAATATAAAATGTAATGGAAAGGGAAATGATAAAGTGGAGTAAGGGTAAGAGTATGGGTAGTAGTTATATGTTGTTTGGTATGAAAATGTAAGGGGAACAATTACTTGATCATGGAAGGAGAATTTGTTACTTGACATAAATAAGTGGTAACAAGGTAAGGGTATCCATTACCCTCAAGAAAGGGATTGGATTAACCTAACATCATACCAAACAAAAAATGTGGAGTAATGGTAATTGAATCCATTACTTGGTATTAAAAAGTTCATACCAAACACCCCTAATAATCATCAGATCCTTCTAGAACACTTTATACATAGTTGCATTTTATTGTTAAGCTACCAGAGTGATCTCAATCAAAACTGAATAAGACAAATGTTGGTAAAAGAAGCAAGGAAAGCATCCAATGGAAAATCAAGTCTTAGCAAGTAATAATCATCAGATGATTTGACCAAGTCCCTGTCCCTGATTCTTATCTAAATTGTAATGGAGAATTTAGTTAAAGCACTATTAATTAGAGTTCAAATCAATCAATTTTTATTTATTTAATTATTTTAAAAACATTAACAAAACATTTTTTCTAATTGATTCTTACAAAGAAGCACTACAACCCGTAAACGTACACATCAATCTCTTTCCGCTAAATTAAAGAAAATCAAGAATATTTTATGCACATACTTACAATATACTTTTTTTTTCCCTCCCCAATGACTATTAACTTATTAGGTTGATAAAATACCAATTGTTTGAACGATGCATATTGCAATAGATTAAACATTTAAGACTTATACCCATAAATTTATAGCATTTCCTATTCTCCCTTAATTTATTGAAAGAATCATTTATTGAAAATAGTTTTGGTCATATTAAAAATGTACTCGGTTTGGGTGTTGAAAAAATCCATTTCAAATAGATAACAAACTAAACCGCCTAAAAGGTTAATTGTGACTTCCATTTAAAATCGTAGAATCATGTTATGTACTACCTCTAAAAATTTTATTCCAACTAAAATCGTAAGAATCTACAACGAACTATAAGATTCTACTTGTGATTCAAACCGTTCGATTGTTTTTAATCGTAAAATCGTAGAATCGTAGATCAAAACGCGATTTTAACAACAATGATTGCGATTTTCATTTTTTATGAAAACATCTTAAAACATCTCAAGTTGTATATGGGGAAAATACGCGTATAAGAATTTATTTCGACCATATTTTCAAAGTTACCACTCCATGAGCTGGGGTGAATACGACATCCATTTTTCAAAATTAATTAAGCACCTCTAAAAAAGACGTTATATATTTTTTTGGTTTGTGTGTAGAAAAATTGTCATGACAAAAAATAATTGATGCTAATTTCACCTATATATTTTAACCACTTTTTTTTTTTACAAAATTAAGTAATTTTCAATTGAGCTCAAAATATTGTTTTAAATATCATAAATTCTACTAAAATAATTAAAGAATATGACACATGTCACTTTTATATATAATATTTTCCCTCCTAAATTTTAAGTAGTTAAATATGAAAACTTTGAGTTTTAATTAAATTTTATTTATTAATGAATTATAATAGTAAGAAGAAAGTCAATTTTAAAACCTTTAATTTTTAAAATACACTTTTTTAAGAAAAAAAATAATTTGGGTAGCTTTCATTTTAGTAAATTTAATGACTATACTATTAATTATATCTTATTTATTACGATACAAAAATAATTAGAATATAAAATAGTTGTTAATTATAAATCATCAAACATCATCATCATCATCATCATACCCAGTGTTCCCGCACATAGATACTCTATGGTCAGGGTCCGGGGAAGGAAGGTCGACGGCGTCTCATACCAAGAAGGAGAGGGCGGTCATAAGAGTCCTTCGGCTCTATAGTAGTCTTCAAGGATAGGACCTGCAAAACAAAACACAAAAAAAAAAAAAAAAAAAAAAAAAAAAAAAAAAAACTGAAACCTGCATTTTACAACCACGTTAGCCAAACATAGGGATCATTTATAAATTTATAAACGATACAGGTAAAAGAGGCAGTGAATAGCGATGACGAAAGACACAGAACAGTAACAAACAAGTCTAGTAATCTAGGACGTGAATAAGGCGCCGCCATGTGGCTCTATAAACAATAAAAGAATATATGACAGACGTCACTTTCACTACAAAAAAAATGCAGACTTGCGACTACGGCTTTTAGTCGGTATTTGGTCGGTATAGAGCTATACCGACTAAACTGCGACTCTAGCAACTCAGTCGGTATATTTTTGTCGGTAAATGATCTGGGTCGATAAATTAGTCGCAGGTTGCGACTAACATGAACGTGGTAGGTATTTAGTCGCAAACTGCGACCATAGGCTGTAGTCGTTGAGCAGTCGCAACTACCGACTAAAACCTAGTAGCTATCTAGTCGCTGTCAACCGAAAACCGATTTTGTGGATATTTATTGGTTTTTTTAAAAATATTATTTAAATTATTTGCCGACTCATCTCCGACTATACATTAGTAGGAGATTAGTCGGAAAATTCAAACTTTTATTTGACCAGATTTTGACCACATTTTAGCGCCAAATTTTACCGACTGCTTAACGACGAAGATGTGGTAGGCAGTTGGTCGGAGAAGTCAATATTCTGTTGACTGAAAAAATATCTACCGACTAATCACCTACTAAACTTACAGTCGGAAGCTAGTCGGTATGTTTTTAATAATAAAATAATAAAAACTGGTCAAATGTGGTCAATTGTCGTTGACCACATTTGACCAGTTTTTATTATTTTATTATTAAAATAAATTATCGATTCAATTTAATAAATAAACGCAATAAAAGATAATAGTAAACGCATAAATAAAAATATTAAAAAAAGGAATTAATATATACAACAAATTGTTTTTACATATAAAACTAAAAAAATAAAAATAATAAAAATACAAGGATCACGGGGGGGGAGGAGGAGGTTGCGAGAAGCCCCTTTCGGCGAAAATCGAGCGCATAAAGCTAAGAAGTTGTTGTACCTCTTCGCTCAAGCGCTTATGCTCGGCCACTAGCCGGTCAAACTCCTCCCTCGGAATGTTCGATTGGAGGCTTTGCGTAACTTGGTTCAAGGCATGCTGAAGCTCATCCAACCGCTGATTCGTGAATTGCTCGGGGGGAGGAGTGGGCTGGGTTTGAGTCTCTGGCGCCACAACATCAGCGTAATAGACCGCTGCGGCATCACCAACCCCAAACACAGACTTATTGGGCTTCTTCGTCGGCTCATCCGATTCGATATTTTTGACAGCCTCAAAATAGGCGTCATTCATATCCTTTTCAGACGCATCGGCAGGAAGCTCGGCACAGAGGCGCAAGTACTCGTCCTAAACAAAGCAAAAAATTATATAAAAATGACGGCAAAGTTTCCTATGTAAACTAACTTAACCAAAACTTAAATAACCCTGAAATAAAAACTAAACTACGAAAACAGCTATCAAACCAGCATTTCCTCAAAATCCAAAGTATTCTAAAACAGCTAATTTACCAAAAGCTAAACTAACAACCCAAAAACTAACTTACACTATAATTCATTAGTACTAAAAAACAACATACAATTACACTTACATTTACATCCTTGGACTTTTTGTTGATCCACTGCAACCCGTCCTTTGTTTTCGCCTTATGAGTGTGTAGAAACAACTCATAAGAGGACGGCGTGCGGTTTTGCTCTTTTTCCTGTGAAAACAAAGTTAATGGTTAAACAAAGTAATTAATTAATATTTAGAGAAAAAATTCAAATTCGAAAAAAATCAAGAACATACCAAGATGCGCAATGTCCGGCGGGCAGACACGGAGCCGCCGGTATGGGTGACTTCTGCGACACCCGATTCATTGCCCCGCCGACGGTTCCTCTTCCCTCGCTCCCGCTGGGCCTGGTATGATGGGTCTTTCCAGGCCTTTACCCATTCATCCCAAGCCCCCTTATCGGCCCATCTGGGCTTATATTCATTGTCCTCTTCATAGTTGCTCCTATGAAGATGCATAAGATCCTTGTACCGGAGCTTGGCCCTCTTCTCCCACTCCGTGCGGACCTTGGAAGTGAGAGAGGGATCCCAAGTCCATTGTTGCTGAAACGACAAAAACAATTAATATTAGTTAAACAAACAAGTCAATTTAAAGTTAATCAAATAATGTAGTAAATAGACTTACTTGAAACTGCTGCCAATAGAAATCGATAGCAGCCCTAGATAGGAACCTCCAAGCATATCCTCCAGGATCTTGGTAGGCCTCAAACGTCCTACGAATGGACGTTGATATTTGGTTGCCAGTGTCGTTGGCAAACGTGCCCTGCTCGCTATTCCACAGCAGGGGTGGTGGTCGGTGCAGAGGCTGAGGGGGAGGGTTATCCCGTGGCGGGCCCTGGGCCGTGTCATCATCCGGTGTATTGATACGTGGCGAAGCACGTGATGACACTGGAGAGGGATTGACAGCCCCCATTGCAGCCCTAAAGTCTGACCGCACAAAATGCTCTTCTAATTCCGCAATTTGTGCAGCGCCAGGGTCAGAACGTGCAACTTGCCGAACCGGTATAAAATCAGGGTGGTATGGTTGACCGGTTCGGGGGTCTATAGGTTGTCCCAAATTGTTATCCTAGGCATCTAAGTAACAATTATTTTTCGAAAAAAAAATATAAGTATTTCGAAAAAAAAAACATATATATTCAGAAAAACATATACTTCCTCCGTATTTAATTATTTGCAACTTTTGGGTCCTTCACGGACTCCTAGGCAAAACTTTTAGTAGTGTATTAAAATAGATTAATGAGGTTAATGGGGTGGGATTATAGTATTATAATATTAAAAAGTAAGAGAGAATATTAAAAAGTATGAGAGAGAGTATTAAAAAGTAAGAGAAAGTATAAAAAAGTAAGAGAGAGATAATAAAAAAGTAATAAAAAACTTTCTATAAATGGAAAAAAAAAAAGAAAGTTGCAAATAATAGAATACGCCATTTTTAGTAAAAGTTGCAAATAACCAAATACGGAGGAAGTATATTACGAAAAACTCAGAAAAAAAAAAAAAAACCAAACCCTAAAAATAAACATAAACATTTCAAAAAAAAACATATATATTTCGAAAAAAAACTCAGAAAAAAAAAACAAAAAAAAACCCTAAAAATAAACATAAACATTTCGAAAAAAACTCTGAAAAAAAAAACGAAACCCTAAAAATAAACATAAACATTTCGAAAAAAAAACATATATATTTCGAAAAAACTCAGAAAAAAAAAAAACAAAAACAAAACCCTAAAAATAATCATTAACATTTCGAAAAAAACTCAGAAAAAAAAAAAAGAAAACCCTAAAAATAAACTTAAACATTTCGAAAAAAAATATATATATATCGAAAAAAAACATATATATTTCGAAAATAAACATATATATTTCGAAACAACATAAACCCTAAATACAAAATACAAAATAACCCATAAAAATAAAAAAAAAACAACATAAACATTTGAATAAAAAAACAAGATTATCAAACCATAAAAATGTCATCAACATAAACCCTAAAAATAAAAATACAACATAAACCCTAAAAACATCATAAAAAACGAAACCAAAAAACAAAAAAAACCCTAAAAAAAAACCCTAAACAATATAATAAACATTAATATAAAAACAAGATTATCAAACCCTAAAAATCACATAAACAACATATGAACATTAATATATAAAAAAACGAAATAAACCCTAAAAACATTATAAACATTCGAATGAATAAACATGTAAAAACAAGATTATTATTATAAACATGTAAAAAAAAAAACCCTAAAAATCACATAAACATATGAACATCATATGAACATCATGTTTTTGAAAAAAAAAAACATATGAACATATCATCACATCAAACCCTAAAAATCACATAAACAACATATGAACATCATGTTTTTTTAAAAAAAAAAACCTTAAAAAAAAACTAACCTTTAATCCTTGAAAAACTTGGGAAGTAGTCGGAATCAAAAGAATGCTAGTCGGAAATTGCAACGGTAGAGCAGGAAAAACGGTAAGAATGGAAGAGAGAAAAGAACGGGAAATAAGTGAAGGAGAGAAAGAAAATGAACGGGTTTTTGGTGAAGTGTGGGTATTTATATAAATATATCACCGACTGATCTGCGACTACACCATAGTCGGTGGAAAGTCGGTGAATTTTTTACCGTTTAACCTAAGGTCTTAACTGCCTCAGTAATTACGTTTAAAAAAAAATGACTTTTCAAATCACCGACTAAGCTGCGACTAGACCATAGTCGGTGCTTAGTCGGTAAGATATTTCCAACCACCTCATAATTACTTGCAGTAACTTTTTCAGAAGGCGTGGGAAATTGAAATAACTTTTCAAATCACCGACTAACCTGCGACTCAACGTTAGTCGGTAGTTAGTCGGTGCATTTTTTCAACGCTGTAATAAATTGTTGCAGTAACTTTTCAGATTGCGTGGGAAAGTGAAACAACTTTTCAGTTCACCGACTAATCTGCGACTCCAGTGTAGTCGGTGATGTGTCGGTATAGTAAAACGCGTTTTTACCTTCCCAATGCGTTTTAACTTTTCAGATTTTCAACAACCCTAATAAATTCGTTTTTTTTTTTATTATTAATTGTTTATTAATATTATTATTATTATTATTATTATTATTATTATTATTATTATTATATTATAATTAATAAAATCTTAAATACTATATTTAAATATATAAAACTATTTTTTTTAAAAAAAAATAAATATATAAAACTTACTTCTTCAAAAAAAAAATATATAAAACTTACAACCGAATTTAAAAATAATAAGAAATAAACATATTATTATTAAAACCATATTATTGGGTTACATAATCGTCATCGACCTCATCGTCGTCAGATAATACAAGATCTTCGTCGTCGGTGTCTTCATTTTCCTCGTCATCATGAACCGTTTCGTCTAAGTGTAAAAGTTCTCCAGCGGGATCACGCAACGGTGCGACTTGTAGGTCAGAAACATCTTCATTTGCCACAAAATCGGTTGATCTCTCTTCCAGTTGGAAAGCAGTCTCCTCGAATTGCTTTGATCTGACTTTGCAAACAGCTCGCCAGTCTTTCATGTTTTGCCTTAAACTGGGATAAGATAAGTAATAAACTTGGGAAGCTTGAGAGGCTAGGACAAACGGATCGTACTTTCTATAAAATCGACCAATATGAACGTCGACCAGCTTGTAACGCGGATGGATTCTCGTACCATGGCCGTATCCGTTGGTAGTCTGATCAAACCATTGACATTTGAACAAAGCTACCCTTTTATTTGGAAGTGCTCGATACTCGAGGTCAACAATATCCTCTAACTTTCCGTAAAAGTCTGCTTCATCCGGACTGTTATCATCAGATTTCACGCACACCCCGCTGTTCTCAGAAGATTTCTTTTTTGCGGAATGAGAGATAGTGTGAAATCTATAACCATTCACGTAACATACATCATAACGACGTGCCTTCTGCAACGGTCCCTCGGCCAGGTCCTTTAGAATATCCGCATTATCCACACCGTCTAGAAACCCGTCCCTGGACTGCATACAAGAACAATAATTCAACGTAAATACGTAATACTAATTTTCACAACAAATTAAAGACGTTTAACGTGTACTTACAATCTGTTTAAACCATAGTGCAAACTGGTCTTCGACCACATTGTCAACTTGCTCTGCGTTTAGATTAGGCTCGTACTTTGTGATTAAATGTACGAATTGATCATAAAAATGATTCACCTCCGGACAATTCGCAGAACATAAGTCTGAGCAATTTTGAGATCTGCTTCATCCATCATAAAAGCCTTACCCTGACCATAAAATTTGATTGGGTGTGTAAATATGGACAAAACACCCGGTCTGACGTTGTTAAAGAATCCATCATCGTTTCTAGGTAGATCTCTAACTCTGCATCGAACATCTGGCCCAAAGTAATGCGATACAAAGTATGATGCTTCTTCATTAAGATATGCGTTGCAGATCGAGGCTTCAACATGTGCTTTGTTTTTGACATTAAGTTTTAAATGTCGAAGATACCTGTAATTTAAACCAAAAAGTTATCAGAAAAGTAAATAGTACTAATATTTTAGACGTGTAATTAGTAATTACCTCTCAAAGGGATACATCCACCTATATTGTACCGGGCCAGCAATCCTCGCCTCGTAAGCTAGATGAACAGGCAGATGTTCCATGACGTCAAAGAATGTTGGAGGAAATATAGTCTCTAACTTACAGAGCACAATTGCAATTTCCTCGTCCAACCTCCACATATCTGCGGCAGAAATTCTCGGAGAAGTAAGACTTCTAAAGTACAGACTAATTTCAGTAAGAGCTTCCCATACTTTTTCTGGCAGCAACTCCCGAAATGCAATAGGAATCAGTCGTTGCATGAACACATGACAATCATGACTCTTCATCCCGAATACCTGATGTTTAGCCATGTCGATGTTCCTGGCTAAATTAGAGACATACCCATCAGGAAATCTCAGAGTTTTAAGCCACTCCAGAATGACAGCCATTTGCTCTCTGTTTAGTGTGTATGAAGCCTTGGGGATGGTAGAACCAACTGGATGCAATTCCGATCGGATCCCGAGCTCGGCTAAATCTTGACGTGCCTTGAGATGATCCTTAGTTTTTCCAGGCACACACATTATTGTGTTGAAAATGTTATCAAAGAAGTTCTTCTCAATGTGCATCACGTCAAGGTTGTGACGGATCATATTTGTGCTCCAGTACGGCAAATCCCAAAAGATACTTCTCTTCTTCCATCCAACACAATGTCTACTTAAATCCGCGTTGAACTCTGCTGCATCGTCTTCAAACACCCTTAAAAACCCAAAACGATCCAACTCCTCCAAAAGCTCATTTCCCGTACGTATTTCGGGCATTACAGCCTTCTCAACAACTCCACGGCTAAAAAGCACCCGGTTTCTACGAAATCGGTGTGTACTATATAAAAATCTCCTATGTGAGTCAAACCAACTGACTTTTCTTCTGTGTCTTAAATAAAAGGCTTTGGAGTCATCCATGCAGTACGGACAAGCGTGCAAGCCAGATGTACTCCACCCCGACATCATCGAATAAGCTGGGAAGTCGTTGATTGTCCACATCAAAGCTGCACGAAGTATAAAGTTCTGCCTCTTGGATACGTCGTACGTCTGGATCCCATCTTCCCACAACAGCTGTAACTCATGTATCAATGGCTGGAGGTACAAATCAATCTTATGTTTTGGATTGTTAGGGCCAGGGACGATCACCGTTAAGAACATGTACTGCTTTTTCATACACATGAAGGGCGGAAGATTGTATGGAGTTAGTATTACGGGCCAGCATGAATATTGTTGACCCCAGCTGCCAAATGGGTTGAAACCATCTGTACACAACCCCATTCTCACATTTCTTGTCTCCCGTGCAAAATCCGGATGTGTCGCGTTGAAATTCAACCAGGCCTCACTGTCCGAGGGGTGACACATCTCTCCATCTTCTGTACGATGCTCCGCATGCCACCTCATGTGGCTGGCAGTGGTCGCAGACGCATACAACCGTTGTAGCCTAGGACCAATGGGAAAGTAGTGGAACTGCTTTCTTGGGTTATTATCTGATTTCCATCTAGAAACACCACACTCACCACATTGGGTCATACTCGCTGTGGGGCCCCAATAAATCATACACCCATTAACACAACAGTCAATCTTCTCTACCGGCAATCCAAGAGCCGAAATTTGCTTCTTCGTGTCGTAAAAACTCTTTGTCATCCGATTATCTTTCGGCAACAACTCAATAATGAATTGACATAATTCATCATAAAGTCTCTCTGGAATACGAAAGTCTGTCTTCAGGCTAGACATCCTTCCTATGACCGACATCTGAGTATGCGTTTCACAGCCAGGGTACAGTGGTAAGTTAGCTGCCCTTAGCATTTCAAAGAACTGTCTGGATATAGGGTTCGGATCTTCATCGTTATGTACGGGCGAGTATGGTACATTAGCGACGACATCATCACGATGCGGTAGAAAATGATGATGTGTATCCGGAAAAACACTCGCTGCTGCATCGTACACCATTTGTGCATACGGATTCTGAACCGTGTTCTGCTGTAACTCGGTACAAATTGGTGCACCGTCAGAACATTTGTGCAGGTACCAATCGTAGTAGTTTTCAACAAACCCCTTCTTTAACAGATGATCTCTTACGACATCTACACCCCATAATCTACGATTACCGCACTTTTTACACGGACATCTAATTTCAATTGGATTTTTTTTCTTTGCAAATTGTATAAATTCTTCGACCCCTTCTAAATATCTGATATTAAAAACTCCTTTAGAACTTCGTTGGTACATCCAACTTCTTTCATCTCGTAAGTCCATTGCTCGTAAGTGAAAAAAATATATTGTTGCAGAATGTAAAGAGAAAGTAAGGAAGTAAAATGTAAGATAGATTTACGTAAGATAGATTTACGTAAAATAAATTTACGTAAACGGCTATTTATAGAACAGGTGCAGAATTTTGAATTTTAAATTTTCAATTTTGAATTTCCGACTGACTGGCGACTGTCACCATAGTCGGTATAGTGTCGGTCATGAAAAGATGTGCCCACTTAAATGTTTTTGAATTTTGAAATCACCGACTGACTGGCGACTGCTTTCATAGTCGCAAGTTAGTCGCTTTGCACACGGATACTGAGGTAATAAGTGCTTTTGACCAACAATACCTGCCATTTGACCATAGTCAGCGACTACCCAGCGACTGAATGGGTAGTCGGCGAGTAGTCGGTGTACATTAAAAAAAAAATTAAAATGAGCTTTTTTTCCGGCCATTTTGTTTTAAAATTATTAGTACTAAGTTGAAATTGTGTTTTTCCTTACTTAGTTCGTCGTATGTACTATAAAAATTGATAACGTTAAAAGTATGTTTCTCAGAAATGTAGAAAATAAGCATCGTAACTTTACTTATTATGATTCTACTAAGAAAATTTTTTTCATTGCATGGCGTTAGCTGCCCGATAGTGGACTTTACAACCTATACACCCTCTAATTCACCATTAAGTGGCTCCTATATGTTTTTTGACATTGTTCATATCAGAAAACAAATTGCAGCTACTTAACAGTGAAATAGAGGTAGTAGAATAGGCCGTAAGTGCCACTATCGGGCAAACCAACGCCTTGCAAATCAAAAATTATTCTTTTTCAGTAGCAAATATAAGTAAAATAATACGTTGCACATTTTCTACACTTCTGAGAAACATATTTTAAGCGTTTCTAACACATTTTTATAGTAAACATACAGGACAATAAGTAAGAAGAACATATATTTCGATTGAGTACTGATAATTATTACAACAAAACGGCACGAAAAAAATGCTCATTATAATTTTTTATACAATAAAATACTACATTAAATTTATATTAATCACTACATCCTACCCCTATATCATCACGTACACCGATTGAAATTAACCATGTACGAGTTGAATAGAGGTAGGATATAGTGAAGAACAAAACGGCACGAAAAAAAAAGCTCATTATAATTTATGTAAATCACTACATCCTTCCTCTTTATCATCACGTACACCGATTGAAATTAACCATGTACGAGATGAAAAGAGAAAGGATATAATAAAGAACATATTTTAATGAGCTTTTTTCCGGCCATTTTGAGTTATAATAATTAGTACTAAATTGAAATTGTTCTTTTTCTTACTTAGATACTCGTATGTACTATAAAAATTGATAACGTTAAAAGTATGTTTCTCAAAATTGTAGAAAATAAGCATCGTAAATTTTATGGTCATTTCTAGAAGCTAAAAAGCAGTAACTGACGATTCTAACTTGACTTGTTCACAAAGTGCAGGTTTGAGTTTCTTGGTTTCTAGTGTTTGCTTCAGGCTATCATCACTAGAAATATCGAGATTGTAACAATTGTTTGAACCCCTATGGCATCGCCTTTTATTTTTGACGTCATGGACATAGAAATACTAATCATGGACTTACGAACTGAAAGAAGTTGGATGTAATCGTAGAGTATGGGGTGTAGATGTCGTAGAGTATGGGGTGTACATCCAACTTCTTTGAGTTCGTAAACCCATGATTAGGATTCTCATGTCCATGACGTCAAAAATAAAAGGCGATGCCGTAGGGGTTCAAACAATTGTTACAATCTCGATAGTTCTAGTGATAATAGCCTGAAGCAAAACACTTGAAACCAAGATAACTTAAAACTGCACTTTGTGAACAAGTCAAGCCAGAACCGTCAGTTACTGCTTTGTTAGCTTCTAGAAATAATACGTTGCGCATTTTCTACAATTTTGAGAAACATATTTTAAGCGTTTCTAACACAATTTTATAGTAAACATACAAGATAATAAGTAGGAAAAAAACATATATTTCAATTCAGTACGGATAATTATTATAACAAAATGGCACGAAAAAAAGCTCATTAAAATTTTTTTATACAGTATTTCGAATTTTGTGATTAAGTTTACAAAAATATAATAACGTTAATCACTATATCCTATCAAGTCTCCACCCGTACACCTATTAATATTAATCATTTCACCGATTTAAATTAATAATATACGGGTAGAGAGGGATAGGATACAGTGAAAAACATTAAACAACTTTTATACAATAAATATAACCATTTAAATTAGAGTATGTTCGAACTTTGTGATGAAGTGTACAAAAAAAATTTATAACGTTAATCACTATATCCTACCCCTTGATCCAGACTTACACCGATTAAAATTAATCATGTACACAGATTGAAATTAATCATGTACGTCTGGAAAGGGATAGGATACAGTGAAAAACATTAAAAAAAATTTTTACTTTAAATATAACCATTAAATGTGGTTCATACCTTTAATATCAAATATTGCTATTTTTTTTGATACGATGGAACCGTTAGATTTATATTTCGCAACTTGTCCCGTTTTTCGTGAACCCACACTTAAGTGATGAAACTCGAGTGTAGGTTCAGGCGAAGAACGGGGCAAGTGAAAAACATGTCAAAGTTATAACCTCTCCAAGATCAATATTAAATTTTGTCATATTTTTATTTAGATTGAACTTTTATTAATGTTTTTCAACTTCTCACACTTCACCTCCACCTCTACTTAATCTAAT
Organism: Amaranthus palmeri; assembly: GCA_019776075.1. NCBI lineage: Eukaryota > Viridiplantae > Streptophyta > Magnoliopsida > Caryophyllales > Amaranthaceae > Amaranthus > Amaranthus palmeri. The sequence continues at coordinate 23,896 of JAAKBH010000983.1, forward strand.
TCTATCTCGAGTAGGAGTGAAAGGAGGAGTGTGACAAAAGAAAAACAAATAGATTATAGATAGAAGAGAGAAGAGAGAAGAGAGAAGAGGGGCAATTGGAAAATGACGTGAAGGGGGGTATTTATAGACAAAATCATGAATGTTCCGACTACTTATCGACCAAAGCGTGGTCGGAAATCAGTCGGGGAAATTTTATTTACGGACAACGTTTTTTTTTTTTTTTTTAATCTTGTTATATATTTTTCGACTAACTACCGACCAAAGGCATAGTCGCTAGTTTAGCGACTAATATTTTGGTCGTAATTGAGTCTGTAGTTTGCTACCATAATGCTGTTGGTCGGTAAGTAGTCGGTAATACCAACTACTTGCTTTTAGTCGGTATTTTAGTCGGAAATTGCGACTAATATGCTGCAGTCGGTATTTCTGAGTCGCAAGTTTGCAAAATTTTTGTAGTATTTTATATATGATGATTTTCCTCCTAAATTTTAAGTACTTAAATATGGAAACTTTGAGTTTTAATTAAATTTTATTTCTTAATAAATAATAATAGTAAGAAGAAAGTCAATTTTAAAACCTTTAATTTTTAAAATACATTTTTTGAAGAAAAAAAATATTTTGGGTAGCTTTCATTTTAGTAAATTAAAAGACTATACTATTGATTATATCTTATTTATTAAGATGCAAAAATAATTAGAATATAAAATAGTTGTTAACTATAAATAATGTTATAATTAAAAACTCTTAAATTATATAACGTCAAAAAATTTTTCAACTTAATTATTCAGCTAACTTCAACATTTACAAAATAATAACTAAAATCTTATTTTGAATAATTTTACAAGGATAATTATGATAAAGAAATTATAGAAGTATAAATTTTAAGGATGCCATTGCCATCAATAAATTGTTTGTGTATATGAGTATACTGTATATTCATTTCATAGAACGAAGTTCGATATAATGTTTACACAATAATTATCTTTTATTAGTAAATATTATTTTAATCTGTAAAATTATTTTACCTATAATCGTTTCAATTAGTAATATATAGTTTTGATCAACTTAATGGTTATTTTCTATAAATAAATAATTATACGTAATACATTTTTTACATAAAGGCAAAGAGTCATGCTTTTGAAGCCTTCTACCAAAAGCTTGATACCAAAGAGGGGGAGAAATATATTTACAAGTTGGCTAAAGCCAGATCAAAGCAGAGGGAAGACTTGGGGGCAGTGAAGTATATCAAGGATGAGAGGGGACGAGTTCTTATTGGACAAGAGGACATCAAACTGAGATGACATCAGTATTTCTCCCAACTTCTAAATATGACAAGGGGTCCTACACAGGAAAGTCGACAGACTTCGGACGAACAAAGTACACAGGCTTGTGGGTCATTCGGTGACATAACCAAGGGGGAAGTAAGTGAAGCCCTCAAAAAGATGGGAAGATTTAAGGCGGTAGGACCGGATAACATCCCGATTGAGGTGTGGAGGAGCTTAGGAGCGGAGGGCATTCAATGGCTTACTAATCTCTTTAATGCTATCCTGAGATCTAGTAAAATGCCGGAGGAGTGGAGGATTAGCACAATTATCCCTCTGTTCAAGAACAAGGGTGATGCACAAGAATGCGGGAACTATAGGGGTATTAAACTCCTAAGCCACACTATGAAACTGTGGGAAAGAGTGATTGAGAAAAGAATTAGACAGGAGACGGTGATTAGGGAGAACCAGTTTGGTTTCATGCCGGGGAGATCGACTACTGAGGCGATTCATATTTTGAGGAGACTGATGGAAAAGTATCGGGAGCGAAAGAAGGATTTGCATCTTGTGTTCATCGACCTGGAGAAAGCATATGATAGCATACCACGAAGCATCGTTTGGGATAGCCTCAAGAAAAGAGGTATTTCATCAAGGTACATTAAGGTTATACAGGACATGTATGATGGAGTTTCGACTAACATTCAGACACCGGTGGGGATAACAGAATCTTTCAGTATTAGAGTGGGTTTACATCAGGGATCAGCACTTAGTCCTTTCCTCTTTGCAGTGATTATGGATGAAATCTCCAAATCCATCTGGGAAACCGTACCATGGTGTATGCTTTTCGCCGATGATATAGTCCTGGCCGCAGAAACTAAGGAGGAGGCTAATAGTAAATTGGAAGAATGGAGAGAAGCCTTGGAGGGTAAGGGGATGCGCATAAGTCGCTCGAAGACTGAATACATGCGATGTGACTTTAGTAGGACAGAATCGATAGCGGAGCCAGAGGTGTCCATCAGGGGAGAAGTTGTTGCATGCACGTCCAAATTCAAGTATTTGGGTTCAGTGATTCAGAACAATGGGGAGATTGAGGGCGACGTTAATAACCGTATACAGACAGGATGGCTCAAGTGGAGAGCAGCGACTGGGGTGCTTTGTGATAAAAGATTCCCTAGTAGGCTAAAGGGTAAATTCTACCGCGTTGCAATTAGGCCGGCTTTGTTGTACGGGACAGAATGTTGGCCTGTAAAGAAGGCTTTCGAACAGAGAATGGATGTAACAGAGATGCGCATGCTGAGATGGATGTGTGGTAAGACAAGGATGGACAGAATTAGAAATCAGGAGTTTAGGGAGAAGTTAGGGGTTGCACCTCTCTCTGCAAAGATGCGGGAGAATAGGCTCAGATGGTTTGGGCATGTGCAGAGAAGCACCCATGACGCCCCAGTGAGAAGGGTCGAACGCATCATTGTGGAGGGCAAGAGAAGCCGGGGAAGACCTAAGAGGACGTGGGAGGAGCAGATTAACAGCGATCTGCTGGAACTACACCTCTCTAAGGACCTGACCAGGGATAGAGCCAAATGGCGGCGCCTTATTCACGTTTTAGACTACTAGACTTGTTTGTTACTGTTCTGTGTCTTTCGTCATTACTCTTTACTGCCTCTTTTACCTGTTTCGTTTATAAATTTTAAATGATCTCTATGTTTGGCTAACGTGGGTGTAAGATGCAGGTTTTCGGATATTTGCAGGTCCTATACTTGAAGACCCCTCTGGAGCCGAAGGACTCTTATGACCGCCCTCTCCTTATGGGTATGAGACGCCGTCGACCTTCCTTCCCCGGACCCTGACCATAGATTTTTATCTATGTGCGGGAACACTGGGTATGATGATGATGATGATGATGACATTTTTTACATAACTTAATAAGCTAATATATTCGTACATTGCACGGGACATATACTAGTATTTGAATAAATAAGTAAATACACTAATTCAAAATGAATAAGAACTTTACTTTTTTGAAAAAACCTTTAAGATAAGAAAATTCTAAAATCATGAAGTATGTAAAGTAAATGTAATGTCCAAGACAAACAAGTCATCATGAGTAAAAGTCACCAAAATTAAACAACTAATAGCTACAATACTTCCATTTTTTAGTTAATAATGAGAACGAACTGGTAATAAAGATTCTGGTTTTATTTTTTATAAACCTCTAAATTTTAACGAAAACTCAAAATAAATTGATTCTTTTTCGAGTCAGAAACTCTTTTGACCGCGCTGTTTTTTACGGGAATACTTATCCAGTCTCCTAAACTTAAATTCTACGAAAACTCAAAATAAATTGATTCTTTTTCGAGTCAGAAATTCTTTTAACCGCGCTATTTTTTATGGGAATATTTTCCAGACCCCTAAACTTAATCTCTACAAGCGGGATATAATGGCTATGACTATGACAATTCAAAATAAAATTGATTTACTCAAAATTTTGAATCTATCTATATATAAAACTTAACTCTATATATTTGAATACTAAGATGAATGGAATTATAAAAGTATTTGAATTTTGAATTGAAGACTTTTGATGTACGTAAGTGATTATCCAAGAAAGGGTAATGGATAAAGAAGAATAGAATCCAATACACAAAGGTACTTGCGCATTTTCTACGAGGCTTTATAGATTATTCTTAGTATCTAGGCCTTCCTAGTGTTGAATTATACGTTTATTATGGACCATTGTATTTTTTTGTATTATATTGAATATTGATATTGATATTGATATTATTCTTGTTTAATGCTACTAGTATGATATAGTGGGATCCCTTTTCCAAGTCTTTAATCTAAGAATACCATGGCTGGTTCATGATTTAATACCGTGTGAAGAGTATATACTTAATGTAAGAGACGTCACAGTAGACATGTTTGTTATATTTTGAAAAATACTCCCTTTGTCCCTTATAATTTGCAGCATTTTCCATTTTCGTCCATTCCACTTAAATTGCAGCATTTCTATTTTTAGTCTATGACCCACCACTTTCATTTAATCTCATCCATACATTTTAACTCTCTTTTAATTTCATCCACACAATTCATTCTCTTTCTTCATTTATTACCACTTTTATAACATTCACCCACTTTTTCTTTGCTACAAACTCATAAGGACGGAGGGAGTAATTGATATAAGGATGGATTAAATATGATAAAATCAATTATAGTTGGAAGGGATAGTCAACCACTCACTTGAGATTCATATTGATCAATCGGAAAAGTCAAATATAGTGTTTTGTTATTCAGTCAACCTGAATCTTGACTTCACCTAAAACATAGCATTTATAAAATGAATTAAGCAACAAAGTCAAATCTATCCACCCCAAACCAAGACTCGCAAATTTAGATTTGCATTCTAGCTTCACGACGTGGAATTCTAACCAAATACCTAAAAACATAAACTGCAACTCTTACTTCTAATTTCTAAAGAATCCATGCTCTTCTGTGAATCTGTGTACTTGGTGTGCTATTTAGTTCACATAGCTTGAATGAACATCAGGTTCTGAGACATAGTGGTTTCGCAATTCTAACTTCAATCAAATTAAGATTACATTATTATCAGATATCAAAAAATCACTTACACGCAATAAGAATCAAGATTAAGAATTAAGATTAGAACAACAAGATTAAGATTAAGAGTAGAACAACAAGATTAAGATTAAAATTAAGATTAAAATTAGAGATTATAACATAAAAATTAGAATTAAGATCAAGATTAAGAGTGAAAATACTTAAAAAAATCAAAATTTTGAACATAAAGCTTAAAATTAATATTAGAACAAAAAAAAGGTCAACAAATTGCCCCGGGGGGCCATACATAGATCCAAATCTGATTGGCATGCTTGTTCTTCGACTACACTGCTAATTTATCAACTACTTAGGCCTCTATGTTACACTATAAAATATAACTTTGTTTATATTGTTTGACATTATACTAACTCTGTTTATTTGTTCTTCTCGTTTACTTTCTGTACAGTTTTCAAAATGAATTTTGAGTGTTAATAATATCTCTAAATACGCATCATAAAAATTTATAAAAAATATATATTAAAAAAGTTTACATTAAGGGTCTGTTTGGTATGCTTCATCAAATGGAAAGGAAATGGAAACCTTTAAGAAATGGAAAGGGAAACTATAAGGTTTATTGTTATCTTTTGTTTGATATATGTTAAGGTAATGTAATCATTATTAAAACTAAAGGTATGTAAATTTTATTTGAAATAAAAAGAAAAATCAATTTAGAGAAGATGAAGAAATTTTCTAGCTTGATTTTTTTATGCCGACATCAATACCAATAATATACTTGATGCCATAAAATCCCAAGTTAAAAGCAAAAAGAAATTCAAAGATGTAATGAGAAGAAAATCACAGGGGAAATAAATTTGTTTCCATTCTATTACTGCTTGGAAACGGATTTCGTTATCCAAATATCAAACCAAACAAACTCTAATGGATTGGCTTAACCATTTTTGTTTCCAACAGTTTAATTTTTCATACCATACAGACCATAAGACTAATCTAACAAGATCTCCCATGAATATATTTTATCATCTATATATGTCTTAAAAATCTTAATCAAATTTCTCTCTCCAAAGTAGAGTATTCTAAACGGAAATAACATTAGAAAACGTTGAATGAAATCAAGAGTTAATTATAGTTGATGGGCAAAATAATGTACATAATGTGCTAATTAACATTGTTCGTGAATTAAACTCCTTAACCCATTGATATGACCTTGTATGTTGCTTGCACCAACCTAACCACGCCCCCTTATACAATACAAAATATGGATTAAAACACAACTAAGCATGCATTGAATAAATTGATTCGGTTATTGGTTCAATAGTACTATTGATAATAATATGAGGAAGACCAAATAAATACTCCATTACAAATTCACCTTTACCAACATATCTCAAAACAAGACACTTCTATTAAAAATACTTCAAATAAGGTCCAACCCTATAATTGAAGCCTATGCTAATGAAGAAATTTTGTCCATGCTTAGTTGAAGTTTCAATTTTCCTTTTAAACAAATAACAATACAAGCAATAACAAGCATAAATCATAATGCTATATTACAATATCATACCATGGCTTTGAGCTTGATAAAAACCATTTGGAATACCCTTCTAACCTCATCGATCACAATCATAAACATCATAATATAAAATTAAAATTTTATCGGTAGATTTCGGAGGCAGAATTATATTGGAAATCCCTTTTTTAATAGAAGTAATGATTCAATAGTAAGTCTCATGGGAGACGGTTTATTCTATAGACGGAACCCATAAAACCCAGCCCAAAATATAACATAGTATATTTGGGGTTATAATAAATTATTTGGGGTTATAATAACTTATGTTTGGGATTATATAATAGTATATTCGAGGTTATAATACCTTACATTTAGGATTATAACATAATATAATTGATATGATAATAAAAAAAATCAGTTAAGGGAAATAGGCTGGCCCAATTTTGTGGTCTATCCTATAGACCGTCTCTTGTGAGATTTTGTGATGATTCAATTGAGCATGTAAATCTTGATGTGTCATATCATCGATCACAATCAGAAAAGAGTCATAATTTTTATTTAATCTTTTTTATTTAGTAACTAAAATTACCATTTTAAACAAATAGAAAGTAGGCAAGTAATTTGTAATTGCATGTCAGTGAAAATATGAAGTAAGATGCAAATTCATGTCACTTTATCTCAGTTCTCAGACAATGTCAATTTATTCTTGTCGATTGGTTGTTCAACAGACAACAGCTCACTCTTTAACCTCTTTTAGCTTAAACTTAGTCAAGTGAAATCTTATATTTAATTTTTTTCATAATTTATGAATAAATTTACTTTGAAATTTTTAATAAAATAATATAAATTTAATTTTTATAATATTGCTTAATTTTTGTGAATTTTTTTAAAAAAGAGTCAAAAATATTACAATTTGATCTCATTTAAAAGATATTGAAAAAATATTACCCTTCGAATAATTATGTTTTTATAAAATTATTTATTATTGAATACCTATTTATTAAATAAAACTAATTTTTGAGCAAATAGGATTATTTAGTAAATAAGTAGCAATTACATGAATTTACATATCAGTATAATTATGAAGATATAATTATTTCTACAGATGATAAATAATCTTGAACAATAATTTTTCAATATCAAGATATTATTCTCTTTTATATTCGAAATAATATTTGAAAATAATACAGATTTATAAATTTGGTCATGTTTCATTTTGCTATATAAAACAGTTATTATGTTTTACCAAGACAAATACTTTGTAAATAATAATGCTTACCAAATTTTCTTATGCACATTAAATTTTACTATATTAGGAAATAATTACACTGCAAATTCACCTACCAAGTCAATATAAAAATAAGCTGAAAAATTGTCGCTAAGAGTCTGACACGTGTCAGTCCTATTTCTTCATTAATAGTTTTTATAGATAGATTGATATATATGCTAGAAATTTTATTACAGAATAATGAAAGTTGTTCATACTTATATAGATAGATAGATTGGAAATATTGTTAGAATATATTGTATAACGTGTAATCTAGTTGAATACTATCTATAGATATTGCTAGAACATAATCGTCCAATTTGTATTCTGTTAACTTAAATAAAATAATTTGTATTCTGTTAACGAAAATAGAACAACTTTGCATAATTGTTAGTAAGTCTCCAATGTATAATGTGCAATCCAGTTGAATACTATCTATAAATATTGCTATAATATATTGTATTTGTCTAATTTGTATTCTGTTAACTTAAATAAATTCAATTGATGTAGGAAATTATTTTCACAAAATAGTCAGCAATAATTTAGCGAAAATGGGCGGCAAACTAATGAAGGAGAGACTGTCATGTGTCAGTCTCGTTTCTTCATTAGTAATTTTTATTTTTATAGATAGATTATAGATAGATAGATGCTCTTGGCGCTAGTAATCAACTTTTTTTTAATGTTAAGATATTAACAAATGGAGTGTATAATCAATTCACAAATGAATCTTTTTAAAGCTTGAGGTTCAAATAGAAGTACTATGTATTAAAATAAGTTGTCATACAAAGTTTGTCGTTTTATTAATTAACTAATTAATTGACTGATATAATAAGACAAATCTAAGTTAGGCCACTTGCAAGTCAAATAGGTTTATTTTCACTAATTTATTCCCCATTTTGTTACGAGTAAAATATTAACTTTGAGCAATTAATTATCAATTTTTTTTTCATCCGTCATTTTTGAGTTATAATGGCTTTTTGAAGCCACAATTAGAATCTCAAATGAAGACAAAGGTGTGTTATTTAAGAATATTAGAAAAATTAGATAAATTTGATTAAAATAATATAATAGGCATAGCATATAATGATAAGTGATAACAAAAAGTATGAAAGTTTTAAGAGAGAAGAAGCGGAAAGGAAAATTACGAAAACTTAATTTAAAAAAATAAAAATATTATGTAATTCAAAACAAAATAAGAATTAAACTTTTAAGATAATAATTCAGGACAAGTTCGTAAGTTATTAGAATGACGAATGACAGTTAAATAAAAAATATACTTTCTTCACTCCACACCAGCAAGAATTTAGCTAAGTGCCCAAATTCTATTATGAAAAATAATAAAGAGAAATTGCAAGAAAATAGGTAAAAAAAAAAAAAGTTTTAAGAAGTGGACAATCCTAATTAATGAGTTCTTTGATATAAATATACCAACAATTGAAGACCATATTACTCATCAAACCTCTATCACAAAGTTAAAAGTAAAAGATTTTAACCAAAGTATAATAATTTGGTTTAGATTTAATTATCAATTATCAATTATCAATTATCAATTCATTCAGTTTTCATTCTTATTCATTAATCAAAGAGAATAAATGCCCCTATAAATACAAAAGAGATGCCATGAAATAAGTAAACTAAATATTACAAAATAACTTAACTTCCTAAAACATAAAATATTATTTTGAAATAAAATAAAAAATATTCTCCTAATTATTCTCGAAATATTATTTATTATTTCCTACACTCTCCACAAATATTAGATGGTAAAAAAGACTAAGGATTGAACTTTCCTAAATATAAAATAGGTAAAAGACGAATGGCTTTAGCAAAAACATCTTTCAAAGTCAATTATGTTACAAAGAGCACCCTCTAGTTCATGTTTCATGTTGTATATTGGAGATATATCAACATGATTATCCTTCTTGCCAATGAAAGATACAAAATTTTTTACCTTCAATGTTGTCTTCATGGTTGTCCAAACAATGTACAATAAAAAAAAAAATTGGCTAGGATTTTTATCTTGCTTTGATAACCATCAATTTTTAAACATCTTTCAATTCATAGTCTTGTTATCAGGTTTAGCAATTTTGTTGTTGTAATTACTAGTTGTTAAGTTTCACTAAAAATTGTATAACCTTCTATTATTCCTACACTTTAAAGATTTTAGTGGTTGGATAAAAACTATAAAAAGGTGAATTTTTCAAGTCATCCATCTCATCTTAGAGGGACTTGAATCAAATAATATATTCTGCTATAGACATACCAAGTTGTTACACTATATTAAGTACCTTTTCTTGTAAGAGATATAATTGTGATGAACAAGCCATAACAAACCTTGGTGATTTTTTTTTCAACTTCACTTGCAGTTTTGAAGTACAATATGCTTTTAGCTTCATATATCTCAACAAATGCGATAACTATCCAGGAATAAAACTCAAGAGCCCTGCTATGAAGTTATGGGAAAGCATGATAGAATTATGAAGAGATGTACCTCCGTATTACAGAACCAATTTGGACTATGCCAAGAAGATCTTTAATGAAAATAATTCATCTTATGACCAAAAAATGGAGTATCATAGGGTTAGAAAAAGAGACGTGCACATGATTGTTATTGACTTGAAAAAAGCACATGACAAGGCACCTAAAGAAGTACTTTAGTAGTCATTGATAATAAGCACATTGCTAAGAAATATATTAATATAGCATATAGGCATCTATCGAGGAGTAAAGATGTATGTTTAGACATATAGAAGAGTAACATAAGATATTTGAATCACAATGGGCCTTCATCAAGGCTCATCCCTAAGCCTCATTAATTTTGCAACCCTCATAGATTAGATAACCCGATCAATATTTGAAATGTGCATGCTGGTGCATATTGTTTGCTGATGACATTATTTTGGAATATGAGACCAGAATGATGGAGACTAGAGTAGGAGTCACGATGTTTCAAATTAATTAAAAGTAAGACAGAGTACATAGAAGAAGATAAAGGTCAAGCAAAGGATCATGTGAGGTACTTAAAGGGGATATGGTCGCAAACTTGTCAAGCATGAAGCAAGATCAAGACGTCGGGCTACCCAGGTATATCAGCCAATGCAAATCAAATGTGGGCGACCATGGCGGATACTATTAGAAAGGTGGCAAACGAGACATTAGGGATGTCCACAGGAAAGCCAAAGGTGTACAAAGAGTCATGATGGTGGAACGAAGAAATGCAAAAAAATGTAAAGGACAACAACAGCAGATTCAAGGAGCTTATGGCTTGTACGGAGGAGGAGGATATGATACATAAGAAAGAGAGGTATAAAGAAGCAAAACGAGCGACAAAAAAACAGTACCAGAGGCAAAAGATCGTGCTTTTGAAGTCTTTTATCAAAAGCTTGATATCAAATAGGGGGAGTTGTCTATCTTGAAGTTGGCTAAAGCATGATCTAAGCATTAAAAGGACTTAGGGACAGTGAATTTCATTAAGGATGAAGGTGGATGGATACTCCTTAAGCAAAAGTACATCAAAATGAGATGGCATCAATATTTTTCCCAACTGATTAATGAGACTAGAGGTCTAAAAGAGAAAAGTTGACAAAATGCAGACATCCAAAGAACACAAGGTCATGGGTTGATTATGAATATTACCACGGTGGAAGTAAAAGAAGCTCTCAAAAAGATAGCGGGGTCAAAGACAGTTGGACATGATAACATTCTGATTAAAGTGTTGTGGGGTTTAGGAGATGAGGGACTTCTTTGACTCACTAACCTCTTTAATATCATCTTGAAGTCTAGAAAGATGCCAAAAGAATAGAGGGTTAGCACTCTTATCCCACTGTTTAAAAACAAAGGCGATGCACAAGTATGGGGAACAATAGAGGGATCAAACTTCTAAGCCACACTATGAAATTGTGGGAAAGAGTGATTGACAAAAGAATTAGACGATAGACGATAATTATAGAAAATCAATTTGGATTCATAAAGGGTCTTTTCTCGGCCCTTTGGAGCTTTGGTAGGGTGGTGGTGTCTAAGTCTTTTCTGGCATTTTGTAAAATTTACTTTGCCAATAATAATAATAATAATAATAATAATAATAATAATAATAATAATAATAATAATAATTATTATTATTATTATTATTATTATATAAAAATAATAATAATAATAACAATATAATAAAAATAATAATAACATTAAGATAATAATAACAATAATAATAATAATAATAATAATAATAATAATAATAATAATAATAATAATAATAATAATAATAATAATAATAATAATAATAATAATATAATAATAATAATTATTATATAAAAATAATAATAATGATAACAATATAATAAAAATAATAATAATAGTAAGATAATAATAACAATAATAATAATAATAATAATAATAATAATAATAATAATAATAATAATAATAATAATAATAATAATAATAATAATAATAATAATAATAGAGATTTGAAGCGTTTCTCTCTCTAGCCTTCTTCACGGCTCTCTTTCTTAGTGTTTCACCGGCCATGGCGAGAGGGAGAGGGCGCCCTAGGAAGCAAGTGAGCCAGAAACGCTTGTCCTGCTCTTCGTCTTCTAAACAATCTTCTTCATCTTCACCTGGAAATCGGGCTTCCCTACTACCGATTTCGAAATCTGTCTCTGGCAAGAATCCAAGCCCTATTCCTGAAAATGAATCGGTGCACGTGCACCCTAATTTGCATGAGCAAGATGCTTCTCTTTATGCTAATTGGGTTTCGGTGCTGCGGGGTTCTCACTCTAGACTGAAGGAAGCAGCAACGCCAGCACCTGTTACTGTTCCATTGGAGTCTCCTTTGCGGCAACCGGTGTCAGGTACTCCCTCTGCTATTAAAATTACTTCTGATGATATTGCAAATGAGGTCTTATTTTGGAAAACGTATGTTGTCTGTTTTGTTTTGGGTGCGAACCCGCCTCTTCATGTCATAGAGGGGTTCATACGAAGAATCTGGAAAGACCAATCTATTGATAAGATTGGTATGGTGTCTAAAGGCGTTTTTCTAGTTCGATTTACTAATACTGATGATATGAATGCTGCGTGTAATATGAGTGGTATTTTATTTGACAAGAAACCTTTTCTTGTTAAGCCATGGTCCAAGAATATGTCCTATGATAAGAATGATTTGTCCTCGGTGCCTATTTGGATTCGGTTTCCGAAGCTCGATGTCTCTTATTGGGGTGAAACCTGTCTCAAGAAGTTAGGTAGTTTGATAGGTCCTGTTATAAGGGTGGATAATGCTACACTTAATTTTGATAAACTCATGTTTGGTAGGGTCTTGGTGGATGTTAAAATCAATGGTCAATATCCTGATGAAATTTCTTTCATTGATGAAAATGATAATCTTGTTTCACAGAAGGTGTTATATGATTGGAAACCTATTGTTTGCCAAAAATGTAATCAATTGGGTCATTTAGAAGCTACTTGTCGAATGGGTACTCAGGTTGTTAAGCCTTCTTTGGTTCCTGTTCATAAGCCTTTGCCAGCAGAAGACACTATGGATAATGAGGGGTTTCAGGAGGTTCGAAGTATAGGTAGGAAAGAACAGAATGCAGCTACTGCTGTTTTTACTTCGAATGGTTTTGAAATTCTTGGCATTTGTGATGGAGATCCTGCATGTGACCTTAATAATATCGTGCTGGGAACGTCATCCCATCTTAGTAATGACTAATGTGCTAGCGTGGAATGTGAGGGGATTAAATAGAGCCAATAAGCAGATTGAGGTGATTAAAATGGTGAATTATCATAATGTTGGTTTGTTTGGTCTCCTTGAAACAAAGTTAAAGAGCCAAGGCATAGGTCTCTTTTACCAAAAGCTAGGATCATCTTGGTCCATTACTAGTAACATTGCATTTCACAAAACTAGTCGTATAATTGTAGGATGGAGGTCTGATCAGTTCACTCTTGATATTCTGTTCTGTAGTAGTCAAATTGTGCATACTCATGTTTCTCCTTGCTTTGGGGAGAGTTTCTTTTGCACATTTGTTTATGGTGATAATTCTAGTCATATGAGATTGAATTTGTTTTCTTGTCTGGAAGAGCTAGCTGCTAAAATCAATAAGGCTTGGATTGTTCTTGGTGATTTTAATTGTCTTTCTAATCTAAATGAGAGGCACGGGCAACAAGTTCGTATGCATGAGATACTCCCCTTACGTTCTTGTATGCACGCTTGTGGCCTTAAGGACATGAAATTCTCTGGTCGGTTTTATACTTGGACAAATAAACGATGTGAGGAGCAACGTGTGCTTAGCAAAATTGACATAGTCTTATGTAATGATAAATGTCTAGATTGTTATTCTCATATTGAAGTTTCTTTCCTTCCGGAGGGTACTTTTGATCATACTCCTATGGTTATCCAGTTTTTTCAGCAACGTAGGCAGAGATATTCATTCAGATTCTGTAACTTTTGGGCTCATAAACCCAATTTTTTGGAGGTAATCAAGGAGGTTTGGGAACAGCTTGTGAATGGGTTTCTTAGTTATCAAATTCAACAAAAGCTTAATACATTAAAGAACAAACTAAGAGCAGCTTTTCATAAGGTTCCTCTTCGTGATCTATTGGATAGGGCTGAGGTTCAGTTGATGCTAATTCACCAGGAGATGCATGAGTCCCCTTCAAATCCGGATCTTGCTTCCAAAGAGACCCTTACTGCTTTGCACCTTAAGCAAATTAAGGATGACTATTCTTCCTACATCCAGCAGCTTGCGAAAATTCAATGGCTTTAATATGGTGATGATAACACGAAAGTATTTCATCAGAGTTTGAGACATCGAAGAATTTCTAATTCCATCAACACTCTTCATCTTGATGGGATTTTAGTCAATGACCCTTCCACCATTGAGCAAGCTTTTCAGTTGTTTTACTCCGATCTCTTATGTTGTTCCATGGAAGATAGGAAGAGAATTAATATGTCCATTGTTCAGTCTGGTCCGATTCTTGATGATGGCCTTCGCTCGTTGTTGGATTTGCACTTTAGTAGAGATGAAATTAAGAAGGCTATGTGGAGTATCCCTGATGGGAAAGCTCCAGGTCTGGATGGTTACAATAGTAAATTTTATAAGGAAGCTTGGACTGTTATTGGAAATGATATCACTAATGCTATTCAGGAGTTTTTTGGTAATGGTAAACTTCTTCAAGCTTGGAATAACACTGCCATAACACTTGTTCCTAAAATCTCTTGTCCTTCTAGTCCAGGAGATTTTAGACCTATCGCTTGTTGCCATACCATTTATAAATGCATCTCCAAGCTCATCTGTTCTAGGTTGGCTAAAGTTCTTCCTCATTTGATCAGTCAGAATCAAGGAGCTTTTGTTTCTGGTCGCAGTATCATTCATAATATCTTGTTTTGTCAAGATATCATTCGTCATTATTCCAGGAAGAACTGTTCCCCCAGTTGTTTGATTAAGGTTGATCTTCGGAAGGCTTATGACACTATGGATTGGGATTTCATCAAGGATATGCTAATCGCCTTGGGTTTTCCTACTTACTTTGTGAAAATCATTAGTGTTTGCTTAACTTCTACGACTTTTGCTCTAATCATTAATGGCAAACCTTTGAAGTTCTTGAAGGCTAAACGAGGGTTAAGACAGGGTGATCCGATGTCTCCTCTTTTATTTGTTTTGGGGATGGAATACCTTTCTCGTATTTTGAAGTGCTCGTGCCAAGACCCTGCCTTCAAATTTCATCCTAGATGCAGACCGCTTAACCTCACTCATTTGAGCTTTGCTGATGATCTCATGTTATTTGCGAAAGGTGACTTCTCCTCTATTAACATCATCCTTACTTGTCTTGATATTTTTGCTCAATCTTCTGGTCTTCATGCTAATTCTGCAAAATCGGCAATTTATTTGGCTGGTGTTGGCTTGGCCCAACGTAATGATGTTCTTAGTAAAATTAATTTGCCCCTTGGCAAGCTTCCCTTTAGATACTTGGGTGTGCCCCTGAACTCTAAGAGTATCTCTACTTGTGATTGTGAAAAGCTTGTTGACAAAATGACTAGTAAGATTCGTGGTTGGCAAGGCAAGCATTTATCATATTCTACTAGGCTTCAACTTGTAAATTCTGTTTTGATGAGCATCACTACTTACTGGTGCCAAATCATCTTACTCCCCAAGAAGGTTATTCACCATGTCAATAGTATTTGTAGAGCTTTCCTTTGGCATGCTAACAGTGGTGACCTTAAACCTGGAAATGTTAATTGGGATTCCCTATATAGGCCTAAAAAGGAAGGTGGTTTGGGTATTAGACATCTTGAAAGTTGGAATCTTGCTGCTATAGGCAAAGTGGCTTGGCACATTAGTTGTCTTCATGAGTCATTATGGGTCAAATGGGTACATGGCGTTTATACTAAAGGGGAAAATTGGCTAATTTTAAATCCTCCTATTACTGCGAGTTGGGCGTTTAAGAAAATATGTAAAGTAAAGGAGAAAATTAGCCAATGGATGACTACAGATACATATTGTATCAAAACTGTCTACCAGAGTATCAGAGGACAAGCTCCTGTTGTCAAATGGAGTAACCTGGTTTGGCACAGAATGTCAATTCCCAAAGCTAGATTTGTTGTTTGGCTAGCTATGTTAAATAAGTTGAAAACTCGAGATCGCTTGAAAGCTGCTGGTATTATTGATGAGGACCTATGTCCTATTTGCTGCTTGGCTAGTGAATCAGTTGATCACCTGTTCTTCAAATGTCACTATAGCCGTCATTGTCTTACTCAACTTCTTGATTGGTTGGGAGTGAATATTAAATGTACAAGCATTTCCTTTCTCAATCATAGTAGATGGAAGATATCAGGGATTATGAAGAAGGTTGCCATTACCGCCATATGCAGCCTTGTGTATTTGTTTTGGAAGGCTAGGAATGATTGCATCTGGAGTCTATCTCTTGTATCTGTTTCGAAGCTTTTGCTTGATGTTAAGTTCATTGTAAAGCAACGTTTACTAAGTTTATATCCCTCCTCCCAGCTTCTGTTGATTTGTTAGCTTGTTTGTGATAGTCTTTTGAGATTTTCTTTTCTTGAAGGCTTGGCCTTTTGTATAGCTTTTGTATGACTTGTTTGGTTTAATGATATCTTCATTCTTCCAAAATAATAATAATAATAATAATAATAATAATAATAATAATAATAATAATAATAATAGTGCTGCTGCCAGCCCATACTGTAGGCGTAACACTTGTTGTTGGTGTGAGCTGCTGCTGGGCTGGGGCTGGTTTGATGCTGCTGTTACAAGTGAGCAGCTGCTGCTTTGCTGTTTCATTGTGGTCTGGGGCTGATGGCGTGCTGCTAGTACAGTGTGTATACTGTTGTTGTGTTTCTTTCTTGGATCCCAACTTGCTGGTTGTTGAGCTGCCTCCTCTCTTCTTGATCCTGGCTGCTACTCTAATTAGGGAGCTGCAGTTGCCCTTTGCAATTGCTCCTTGTTTTTGTCCTCCGCCCATGTATTTTGTTTTTCGTACGGTGTGAGTCTTGTTTGAACCTATGATGGTGCTGGATTGTATTGGCCTTTTGGGCCCTTTTGTTTTTTTTCATAGGTCGTTCTCTTGATGTACGCCGTATGTGGCTTTTTGAGATATCCCGGTGGCTCCCGTGCACATGAAGAGTGAGGTTGAGAAACCCTTCCTAGAAGGTGTGCTCTTCTTTCACACTGATGCAATTGTAGGGATCCCCCGGATATCTGGGTTTTTCTAACCCAGCCTTTTGTAAATGGTTTTTTTTATTATATAGAAAATCGTTTGGCCAAAAAAAAAAAAGAAATAATAATAATAATAATAATTTGTTGGCTGTGGTGTATGGTCAAGAATTTGTTGGCTGTGCAAAAGCTCCTGATCTGTTAGGCTCTTCTGCTGCTCAATTTTATGGGTGGCTGATTGAGATACTGAATGTATGGCCTGCTGGCTGCTGCTGCCTGGGGATCCTTTTGGACTCTGATTTTTGGTGTGTGGCTGTTGCTTTGTTTGCTACTATGTATGGTCTCTTCTGTTAATGTATGGTCTGCTGCTGCCTGGGGGTCCTTTTCGTTTCTGATCATTGGTGTGTGGCTATTACTTTGTTTTAACTTTGCTGCTATGTATGGTACTGCTGTTGCTGCCCCTGGATCGTTGAGCACCATTGCCACTGGTGTGATTGATGCCCACGGTCCAATCAGTGACAATGCTGGAGGTATTGCTGAGATGGCAGGGATGAGCCACCAAACGGGCTGATGTAGCCCTAGTATAGGTTGCTGGACCCTTATGCTCCTTGCTGATATGAAGCTGCTGCCAGGATCCTTGCTAATGATGGGCTAGTTGGCTTCATGTAATGTCCTACACAGTTTTTGATGTTCTATGGTCCTGGAATGCTTACTTACGCAGAAATCCTTTTGGAATGTGTTTTTGTACCTCATGTAATGTATGAACATTTTAGTATTCGATTGGTCAAGATTGGCCCATAGCCTTTTGTAAATGTTAGGACATAGCATCTGTAGTATCAAGGAAGTTTTTCCTTTTTTTGGAGTCGACTTCCTCGACTAGCGAATGACGAGGGGCCTGTCCCTCAGAAGCTACGTTTGGGTCGTCTTCTCAGTCTTGTGGACTTTTGTAAGCTTCGGCTATTTTTCTGGCACTTTATAAAACTTACTTTGCCAAAAAAAAAAAAAAAAAAAATAATAATAATAATAATAATAATAATAATAACAATAATAATAATAATAATAATAATAATAATAATAATAATAATAATAACAATAATAATAATAATAATAATAATAATAATAATAATGATAATAATAATAATAATAATAATAATAATAATAATAATAATAATAATAATAATAATAATAATAAAAATAATAATAATAATAATAATAATAATAATAATAATAATAATAATATAATAATAATAATAATAATGATAATAATAATAATAATAATAATAATAATAATAATAATAATAAATAATAATAAAAAAAACTCTTTATACCTTAATTTTCTCTCTCTAGCCTACCGGTTCCCTGCTACCCAAGCATGGTTGAGCCTGCAAAAGCCCGGGGGCCTGGTCGTCCGAGAAAAACAGAGGTGCAGAAGGTGGCTGTGCCGACCAACTCAGGAGGGACGCCACCATCATCGGAGGGTCTGGACTCGGTGGACCTGTCGAAGACTAGCAGTTCGCAAACCCTAATTTCGTCACCTGTGATTGAGAAAGGGCCTTTAATTAGGCATGATAATTCACCTTAAAGATGGGTAGATATAGTCAATAGAAGCAGTGGCAAATTGGAATGGAAACAACCGGAAGAAGAAGCAGCAACAATGACTCCATCAGCCTCTGAAAAACAAGGTAACATCCTTTCGAAACCCACAACTATCAAAATAGAACTATCGGATGTTGAGGATGAAATCAAATACTGGGAGAATGCTATTGTCTCTTTCGTAGTAGGAGCGAACCCTCCGTTACATGTAATGGATGGGTTTGTGAGGAGAATTTAGAAGGACCTAGATTTAGACACTCTGGGAACGGTTGATAGTGGAGTCTTCATTGTGCGATTGAAAACCATAGAGTCGAGAGATAAGGCCTATGAAACGAACGACTTGTCGTTTGATAATAAGCCGTTTATCATCAAACTTTGGAGACCGGATATGCCAACGGATAAACATAGTCTCACAACCATGTTGGTATGGATTCAACTTCCCAAACTCAAGATGGAGTATTGGGGTGAAAAAAGCCTTAGAATGATTGCAGGGCTAGTGGGGAATGTTATCAAACTTGACAAAGCCACGAGTCAAAAAACAAGATTGAGGTTCGCCCGAGTTTTAGTGGAACTAAACACCAATGAGGAGTACCCGGAGGAAATATATTTCACTAATGTGTAGGGCGAACTTATCACCCAAAAAGTGGTTTTTGAATGGAAGCCCAAGCTATGCAATAAATGTAAAAAAAATGGGTCACTCTGACCAAGAATGTAAAGCACAAGAAAAGAATACCAAGCATGTCCCGAAGAAGGACAAGGAGGGTTTCCAAAAGGTAGTAAAGAAACAATATGTGGTGAAGCACAAACCCCCTCCCAAGGCACCAACGCCCCCCCCCCCCCCCCCATCTCCTACTAGGCCGGAAACACCACAACCCAGTCCTAGGAGCTCGGCCAAGCACCAAAATGAGGTCAGTACACCCAACCCTTTCGCTGCTCCGGATAAGGAACCATCTGATCTTGAAATGCAACCTCTTGTATTGCCAATAAAAGCGCTGGGGGCTTACCCCATCGAGGGCGATGAATAGCATTCTTGCGTGGAACGTTAGGGGACTAAATAAGGCTCGCAAACAAATTGAGGTGGCGAAATTTATTGCCAACCAGAATATTAGCCTTTTTGGTCTCCTAGAGACGAAGGTGAAGAGGTATGGACTGGGTGCCCTTTACCAAAGATTATGTCCATCATGGTGTTTCACTCACAACTTAGAGCACCATAAGGGAGGAAGAATAATAGTAGCGTCGAAGAGTGATGAGCTACAAGTAGACATAAAGGAATGCAGCAGCCAAGTTATCCACGTCGAGGTAACACCTCTTGTAGGTGCACAATTTTACTGTTCCTTTGTTTATGGGGCTAGTGACAAGAAGGGGAGAGAAGACATGTTCGACCAATTGGAAAACATAAAACATCAGCTAGATGGCCCTTGGCTAGTCCTTGGTGATTTTAATTGCATAGCCAATCTGAATGAGAGATTGGGCCAAAGACCCCGACACCATGAACTTGAGCCTCTCAGGAAATGTGTGGATGTCTGTGAGATTCATGACCTAAAAAGTACCGGCCGCTTCTTCACATGGTCTAACAAGCAGGATGGTGCTTATAGAGTTTTAAGTAAAATTTATCGGGTTACGGGTAACCACCACTAGGAGGCCACCTTCCCAAATGCTGAAGTGATGTTCCTTCCTGAGGGGGACTTCAACCATTCGCCAATGCTTGTCCATTTCTTCAAGCAACACAGAAGAGCCAACCTCTTCAAGTTCTATAATCACTGGGGTCAGCGAGAGGACTTCATTGATTCTATTCGGGACATTTGGCAACCTAATCTTCAAGGCCCCATGTGCAAATGTATCATCCAGAACCTTAACTCCGTCAAAACCTTGTGCAAACGCAAGTTTAAGAAAGATGAGCAGGAAGCAGTAGTCCAAGCTGAGATTGACCTTCTTAAAGCACAAGAGAAGGTACACTCTCACCCTGGCAATGAGCTCTTTATCAACACTGAATGTCGAATGGCAGGTATCCTTAAGAGAGCTAAACAAGAGAGAGATTCAGCTCTATGTCAAAAAGCAAAAATAAAATGGCTTACTTTGCGGGATGAAAATACAAAATTTTTCCACCAGACCATCAAGCACAGACGTAGTATGAACTCCATCAATGTGATTCATATTGGAGGCGAGGTTATCAGTGATCAAGCCAGGATTCGGAAGGCCTTCCAGTCTTATTACAAAAATCTGCTATGCAAAGACACCATGAATAAGAGACACATCAATATGAATATCATCCATGAGGGGCCTATTCTATCTGAGACACATCATAGCCTGCTCTCGCTTTCCTTTAAAGTTGATGAGATTAAAAAGGCTATTCGGAGCATTCCGGTGGATAAAGCGCCAGGTCTAGACGGCTTCAATAGTGGGTTCTACAAGGCTGCATGGCCGGTAGAAGGGGAGGATGTGACAACAACCATTCGGAATTTCTTTTTGACGGGTAACCTCACAAGGGAATGGAATATCACAGCCATCACTCTGAACCCCAAGACTCAAAGCCCCAAGGGTCCTGGAGATTACCGTCCCATTTCTTGCTATAATGTCATTTACAAGTGTAATTCCAAGCTCATATGTAGCAGACTCAAGCTAGTTCTAGGAGCGATCATCAGCCCTAACCAAGGGGCTTTCGTTGAAAGGCGTAGCATACTTCATAATATTCTGTTATGCCAGGATATAGTTAAGCACTACGGTAGGAAATACTGTATGCCAAGCTGCCTTCTCAAGATGGATTTACGCAAAGCTTATGATACCCTTTACTGGGATTTTTTGAGGGAAATGATGCATGCTTTGAACTTCCCAAACAGATTCATCAAAGTTGTAATGTCATGTGTAACCTCCACCCAATACTCACTGATGATCAATGGCTCCCTCAGAGAAACTTTTAAGGCCAAGCGTGGTGTTAGACAAGGGGATCCCATGTCCCCCCTCCTATTCGTTATTGGTATGGAGTACCTATCTAGGGTCTTAAAAGTAGCAGGAGATACTGAGGGTTTCTCTTTCCACCCTAGATGCAACAAGATGACGCTCAATCACCTTGTGTTTGCCGATGATCTAATGTTGTTCTGCAAAGGGAATTTGCAGTCTATCATGATTTTAAAACAAGGGGTTGATATCTTCTCCGAGAGCTCAGGTTTATGTGCAAACAACTCCAAATCCGGAATCTACCTTGCAGGGGTGGATGATGAGTTCAAGAATCAAGCAGCTCAATCCTTGGATTTTACCTTCGATAGTCTTAAGGTTCGATATTTGGGTATGCCCCTCACATCTAAAAGATACACAGCGGCAGACTGCGAATATCTGGTTGATAAGATGACGAGTCGAATCCGATCATGGTATGCGAGGAATCTTTCCTACACTACTCGGCTTCACCTTGTTAACGTAGTACTCATGAGTATCTCTAACTACTGGAGCCAAACCGTCATACTTCCCAAGAAAGTCTTGAAGCAGATTAATAACGTTTGTCACTCCTATTTGTGGCACGGTGAAGCGAATAAAACTATTCCTGGGAATGTAAATTGGGAAAAGGTCTGTCGACCAAAGAAAGAAGGTGGTCTTGGTGTTCGCAATCTCCATCTCTGGAATCAAGCAGCCGTTGGCAAAATTGTGTGGCACATTAGCATGAAACAAGATTCTTTGTGGGTCAAATGGGTCCATGGCGTTTACATGAAAGGAGGGAGGTGGGATCGTTTCAATGCCCCCACAACGGCTAGTTGGGTGATCAACAAATTATGCAAAGTCAAGGAGACCTTGCGAAACTGGATGAACGTCCCCAATTATTCCATAGCTACAGTATATAAAGAACTCCTGGGTCCCCAAGAGAGAGTCAAGTGGGTGAACACGTGGAACAGTGGTACTATTCCTAGAAGCCGCTTCATTATATGGTTGGCTTTCCAAGATAGACTGAAAACCGAAGATAAGCTTCTACATGTAGGGGTGGTGAACAATGACATATGCCCTATTTGTGGAACACAGTGGATCAACGGATCATCTTTTTTTTCAATGCAGGTTCAGCTAACAATGCATCAAATATATAAGTAATTGGCTAGGCCTCACGTGGAGTATTAGGAACTTGCAAGACCTACAACATAAACGTCACATGATTAAAAGCAAATTGAAATTTGTTGAGGTTGTTTTAGGTAACATGATTTATGCTATTTGGCGGGTTAGAAATGAGGCTATTTGGCATAGTAGAGTTACTTCAGTTAGAGTGGTGGTTGAGAACGTTCCAAGGTAAGACTAAACTCCTTAGGTTAGAATAGAACCATCCACAATTGGGTCAGATCACTATAGCTACTGTGTGTCTCCCAAGGTCTGATGCTGATTTACCCTCTCTTTTGTGCGGCTGGTGTGCTTCTTATTTTGTGTACTGGTTTGCTGTGTACTACTGTAGTTTGTTGTGGTATGAATAGTGCTTCCTGAAGGTCTTAAGTACTTGAATTATTGCTGTTTTGTTCACTGTGCAACCCTACACCCTAGCTCTGTCCTGTGCTGCTGCTGTGGTAGTCAAGACTGCTGGCTGTACTCCAGTTGTACTGTGTCTGTTGGTCCTGGTATGAGCTTGTTGTTGTGATCCTCTTGCTATTATGGGCTAATTCTTTTGTGTTTCTGTACCCCAATGAAACTGATGCACGCTTATAAGCTGCTGTATTTTTGTTGGGCTCTCTATATTGCTGGATCAGCTGCTTGTGTGTGCCAAGTTAGTGCTGCTGGTGCCCTGTAATTTGTTGCTGTGGTGGTTACCTCTCTTGTTGTGTTGCTGACCTGCTGTTGCTTGGCTATCTGCTGGTCCTTTGCTCGATGCTGCTGTCCCAATGCAGTGTGTGAGCTGCTGCTAGGCATTCCTTCACTAGCTGCTGTTTTGCACGCCTTTATTGTTCTCCTCTGATGGCTGTTGTCAGTCTTTTTGTTTAGATGGATGAGCATCTGTTTTACATGCTCTTTTGTATTTTGGACACTTTTGTCCCCTTTGGCGCTCTTAACTCCTCCTTGTACCTATGCTAAAAGTTTTTGACTTGGTCCCTTTAGACCTCTTTTGGTAGATAAGTAGGTAGCTTTGCTTGTAACGTCGCCACCTGTGGCGATTATTCTTTTGAGATATCCCAAGTTCATCCGTGCACATGAAGAGTGAGGTAGAGAAACCCTTCCTAGAAGGTGGGCTTTGTTTT
This sequence comes from Amaranthus palmeri, assembly GCA_019776075.1. Lineage (NCBI taxonomy): Eukaryota > Viridiplantae > Streptophyta > Magnoliopsida > Caryophyllales > Amaranthaceae > Amaranthus > Amaranthus palmeri. Next base: position 47,949 of record JAAKBH010000983.1, read on the forward strand.
CACACTGATACAATTGTAGGGTGACCCTTGGCTATCTGGGTTTTATTACCCCATTGTATATGTTTTGTTTAGTGTTAATAGAAAATCGCATGACAAAAAAAATAATAAATAATAATAATATGGGTGTTAGGCTACTACTGTGTGGAACCGTGTCGTCATCCCTAGAAGTCGCTTTGTGATTTGGCTAGCTTACCATCAGAGACTCAAAAAAAACAACGGCTCAAAAGCATGGGTGTGGAGGATGATGACCTATGCCCCATTTGTGGAGTGCACCATGAAACGACTGATCATCTCATCCTCAAGTGCAACTTCAGCGCTCAATGTACGAAAGCACTAGTCAGCTGGTTGGGATTAAACTAGAACATTGAGAACATGAAAGAAATTCTTCGCAAACGTCGTATGCCCAAGGCAAAAACAAAACTCATCACATCAATCTTCTACAACCATGTATATGCTATCTGGAATGCTAGAAACGACACAGTGTGGCAGAAGAAGGTTATGACAGTAGGGAGGGTAGTAGACTGCATCAAAACCGAGTCCAAAATCAGATTCACCACCCTATCTCCAAATGAGGCCACTGCACTCTGGATGAGATCCTTGTGGCCGAGCCTTTTTGCTTGTTGGCTTAACTTGTTGATCACTTGTTTATATTCGTAGTTAGTTTGCCAATACCTGTACCACCATTTGAGGCTTTTTTGAGATATCCCGGCTTCTCCCGTGCACATGAAGAGTGAGGTGGGGAAACTCTTCTTAGAAGGTGGGCCCCACTTTCACACTGATGCAATTAGTAGGGAGTTCCCTGGATCTCTGGGTTTTTACCCTAGTTGTAAAGTTTTTGTTTTGTGTTGATAGAAAATCATTTGAGTAAAAAAATAGTAATAATATACTAGTCTAAATTAAAAAAAAAAAAAAAAAAAAACAACTCTAAGAAGCAAGAATTTCCATTAAAAAACAAAGAGCCTCAACTTTCACGCGTGCTATAATTGAAATTGTCATATTATGGTAAAAGGCCCAATTTAATCACTCGAAAGACAAAAAGTAAAAATTTAGGTACATGAATATAGTTGATAGGGTTGCCTAAGGTACAATTTTGCACTTTTGTGGAGTACTTTTAGAATAATGTAGAATAATCAGTAAAATTATACGATTCTAGTTGTGATTCTATAATTCTATCCCATTCTAATTCCAACGGCGATTTTAGAATTTGAAGGACATATTTTCTTTATTAAGTTGTATTTGAAAGGCTATGATCTATTGGATTTTTATGCTTTAAAATCATTAGTATAATATCAATAAGAATAATTATGATATATATAATAGTTCGAACTTCGTCCGAGTGTTTAAGTTGGAATAAATCTATAGTATGTATAATCCAACTTCGAGTGGAGGTAGACTGAAAAACATAATCCAAGTTTTACAGAGCAAAGTCTTCTGAGCTGAGTCCGATGAATTTTCATTCATGGAGCGCATAATATTTTGTAAAATATCAAAATGTAAGACAGATTGAGGCTCTCACTAACTCGTATTACTTTGACACTAGAGGCCAAACTTTTTAGGGAAATCATCAAGTGTACCCCTAAATTTTTCCACTTTATTAATGGTACCCCTAAGTTTTTTCGATTATTAAGGGTGCCCTCGTCTTATAGAACGTCTTACAAGCGTGATCTTTTCTGATTTTTTCCGTCCAAAATCGTCAAAAGTCGTTAACATTTTCTTTTTCTTTTATGTTTTTAATGTTTCAATTAAAAACAAGAAAAAGAATAAAAATTAACGATTTTGGATGATTTTGGACGGTTAAATTTAGAAAAGGTTACGGTTGTAAAACACTCAATAACTCGAGAGTACCATTGATAATCGAGAAAACTTAGGGGTAACATTGATAAAATGCAAAAACTTAGGGGTACCATTGATAATTTTCCAACTTTTTAATGAATGGAATCCAATATGCTAAATAGCAAAGATGTCTTTGAATGTTTGGTATGGTCGATATGTCACTACAACATAATTTGCTTTTAGTGGGATATATTTAGCAACATATAATTTAACTGTTGCTATTTCAAATTTCTTATAGTATATATAGAGAATTTAGTGACATTTATGAGACCCTTTAACAAAATATTAAAAAATCACACTAAAGCTTTTACTGACATAGGATCTAGTGACATTTCTCACAAATGTCACTATAGACTAAAGTGACAATTGCATATGCCACCAAAAACCAAATTAAATGTCGCTAAATCACTTTATGGTGGAACTTAAAATAAAAATCAATATTTAATACACTAAAAATATGAATTAGTGACATTTTTTTGATGCCACTAAATCTAACGTCGCAAAAAGCTAAATTTATTGTAGCGTGTTAAGCATATATTTTATGACCTTATGTAAAACATCTACATTTGAACTAAAATTTTAAATGTTATTTTAATTTTTAATAAAAAAATATTAATTAAATAGTTAACTCATTAGAATATTTTGATATTTATTTTATTATTAAAAAGAATGTCATTTTCAAATCATACATTATACTATAAAGTTTAAAAATTTCAAGTGTGACAATTAAAGAGAATTTACCAAATTCATTTATTGGCTAAAGAAAAATGACATGACATTTAATCTTAACCAATATCCCTACAATTAAAGTATTTTTGATTTGTATATTTAATTAGTTAAATTTAGTAATTTCGAAGATATAATGTACTGCATAATATAAATGTAAAGGTAAAGGACCTTCTCGTTATCACGCACAAGGCGGGGTCCGAGTGGGGGTTTTTCTTTTTCATGAAGATGCGGACAAATCATACCCGTACCCCTAAGGAGGAATAAGGAGAGATGCGCGCAGTCAACAAACCTTCTATCCATTAATACTGTATAATATAATGTTGACAATTTACAAAATTACTGAGTTATTTATACATATGATTGTCAACATGAGTGTTTCTACTGCATAATATCCCTTGCTTTATTTTTTAGTATCATATATTTATATATGTCGATGTTAAAAAACGTGCATTGCATAAGTTTCTACTCTAGTTTGTATATACAATGCAAGCATCTTAAAATAAGTTGTCTTCAACAACTGCTCACTCTATCCATACGTCTATTAACAATTAAATAATCGTTATGACCATCCATGTAAGATGAAATATTATTAAACTTGTCTAATAAAATTAGTGAAAGAATAGATAAAATGAGCATATATATAAAACGTAAAATGAAACCTTTCTATTACATGAACTTAAATCATTTATCACAATGTTGATTAAACTAACATTAAAAAAAGAATTGATCAACTTTTGAAAAAGTGTCATCAGGGCATATTCTAATAATACTAATGGACGAGAGTGCATTGGACTTCCCAACACCAATAATAATATAAGGTTCTTTAAAACTTAATATACTTATAGTGTGAATAATGGCATTTTCCACTATATAAGGATTAGCATCATATCCTATTATAATATTGTTAAAAATCTATGTCATTCAGGATTTCTTCTTCAAGGACAACAAGTAAAGGATATAGTTGTGAATTGTGATGGAATGATCCTCTAAATAGGGGTTTTTTCAATGTGACCAACCTAAATGATAGACTATAAAAATATTTTAAAATTCCATCATCAAAAAAACTAAACTACCACTTGCTCTCGCGCCCTGTTTAGTTATTGGTTATAAACAATGGTAACGGGAATGATTTGAGTGTTATTGGTTATAGACTATATATACCATGTTATTTTTATGGTAATAATATTTTGATAACAAAAAGTTTTTATATTTACAATTTTTCGCTACCACATAATACCACATTATTAAATAGTAATGCATTGGAATGAATATTATGTAGAAAATAGAATTGTTGAAAGAGAACAAGCATCGTCATTAAATTTGTTTAGGGGTAGTCTTATCAATACTATATTAACTTTACATTAGCATTCCTATTATTTTATACCGACTATCAAATGAGCCATTAAGTTTAATACGACTTAATTCAGAATATATCTTGTTAATTAAATTTTCGATCCGACTATTTAATACAATTTTTTTTTTTGAAAAGAAAAAGTATTCATTCCGGTCAAACCAAGACAAAGTACAACAAAAACCAACATTTTCTAACAAACTAAATTTGCATCAGTATGGAGAGAGTACCTTCTAGGAAGGGTTGTACATACCCACTCATCATGTGTAATAGGAGGAAAGAAATTCAAGGAAGCCAAAGCCATATAAACTACTATCTATATTCTATAAACCATAGGTTGGTTTGAGATTTTACAGGGTACAAAGCAGTAAAACTAATTCAAATTTTCTGACGAATACAATAGATGATTTTTTCAACAGAATTCATGGGCATGAGCCATACAGCTGTGTTATTCCTGGTGTGCCAAATATGATAGCATAAGCTGTAAATTCTAGATATAATCATTCTCGCCTTGAAATTATCCTTTTTCCATCTGCTCTTGATAATTGCATTAAGGTTGGAAGGAAGAGTCTGAATGTTGAGTTATTTTTGAAGTTCTCTGAGGCATAGAAAGCTGAAGTGACATTTTCAGTAGCTGATAAACATATAGGGCATAGGTCATTATCCAGCACTTGCATTTGCATAAGCTTGTTCTTTGTCTTCAGCTTATCCAACATAATCATCCAAAGTACAAATTTTCCTTTTGGAATAGATGGCCTATTATTCCAAACAAATTTATCCCATGAGATCTTTAAGGCATCATTGAAATGAGCCTTGTAAATTTCCTTGAAGCTATAATGAGCTTGGTTTATCCAGGTCTTGAATTGTCCTTCACATAACAAATATCTTTGAAGGACAAACTGGTTGTGATCGGGGCATTAAATCTCAACCAGTCAGCATATTTGGTATGTACTCCATGTATCCAGCGAACCCATCGAGATTCAGCCAAGTTGTGCACATGCGTAGCTAGCTTAACAATAGCTATTTCTTTCCATGTACCCAAGTTCCGAATAACCAAACCCCTCCAGTCTTTTGGGTTTGCATATATTCTCCCATTTGACATTACTTGGAGCATTATTGTTTGGGTCAACATGTTACAGATAGGATCTATAAATAGTATTAATCTTCTTAAAGATTGCTTTTGGAAGTATGTAGACCTGACACCAATAGGAACTAATTCTTATTAATACAACTGATACCAATTCGAATCTTGGCTCCATTAGACAAAGGTTTTGAATTCCAAGTTCTAATACTGGCTCTCGTTTTATCAACAAGAAGCTCGCAATTGGCAGTAGATATTTTTCGAGGAATCAAATGCAAACCTAGATATCTCACAGGCAAGAAGCCCAAGTGAATATTGTGATGTTGGGAAATAAGATGTTTTGTGTGAGTTGGCACACCAGCAACGAAAATTGCAGACTTGTTGAATTAGCACATAGACCATAAAAGGCAACAAACAGTTATAGGGCTTAGCTTGTGGCTTTTGCATATTTTACCTCACCCTTTCAAATTCGTCATGGGATCCAGCAAGGATGAGAGTTCTAGATAGATATTCCATCCGTAGTACAAAAATTAGGGGGGATCTCGGATCTCCTTGTCTTAGGCCCCGTTTTGGTTGAAAGATCTTCGATGGGGATCTATTGATCAACAACGATTTTTTGGTAGAGGTAACGCAGACCGTAACAACTTTCATGAAATAAGGGGTGAAGTTGAGTGCAACTAACATGTGCATGGAGAAAATCCTAATCCATAGTGTTATAAGTTTTCTCTAGTTTCCCTAGACTAGCGAATGACGAGGGGCCTGTCCCTTAGAAGCTTCGTTTGGGTCTTCTTCTCGGTCTTTTGGACCTTTGTAAGCTTCGGCTATTTTTCTTGACATTTTATAAAATTTACTTTGCCAAAAAAAAAAGTTTTCTCTAGTCCACCTTAATCATGCAGATTGGATAACAATGCATCCTTGAGTAATGCTTGACCAATTCTTGGCATAAGAAAATGTTATGAGAAATATGTCTACCTGCAACGAAAGCACATTGTTTTTGATTCATTGACTTTCCTAGAACACACTTAAGCCTAGAGCAAAAAAGCTTGGATATACATTTGTATATTGTGTGGCAGCAAGAGATAGGTCTAAAGTCCCACAGATGAGATGGCTAAGAAACTTTAGGGACAAGTGTAATAGCTACCATGGTTATCAGAATCTCGATTCTGATCAACGATTCTACGATCCTACGATCCAAAATTAGGCGACCGATCCGGATCGTAGGTAGGATCTTAATGTTGGTAGAATCGTACGATCCTACATAGCTCCATAATTTAAGTGGTAGGATCATAACACGATTCCACAATCCTACGATCTTACGATCCGATCCTACAAGGGTAATTTCAATCGAACAAATATTTCATATTCTCCAGATTTTACTTATGTATATATATGTATATATCTAGAGAATTATATCATTATGACTAAAATTCAAGTTTTTCTTGATCCACATTTTTAAAACAATTATTAAAGGTATTCTTTTACAAAACTTAATAGTTGAAGTCAAATAAGTGTTAATTTAAACCTTAAAACTTAAAAAAAAGAACAAATACAATTGAAAATAAGTTATCTAAAGCTTATTAATGCATATTTGTAGAATCACATGATCCTACAATCCGATTCTACCGATTTCGATCCTACCCCTTCAACGATCCTACGTAGAATCCCGATCCTAACAACCTTGATAGCTATAATATTCCAAGTTTGTAAGAGTTTCCCATTGCGAAAGAAGGTTTGGCTAGCATTGATCATGTTAGAACTGACCAAAGACCACGCCGCTTTGTAGAACTTACTATTGAAGCCATCCAGACCTTTGTTATCATGAATACTCCAGAGGGCCTCCTTTATCTCAGCAGAACTAAAGGATAAATCCAACAAAGGTCACTGATCTTGTGTTAGAGTCAGGTCAACCTGACTTGCGGGCATATTAATGCGCTATCTATTATCTAGGCTACTGTAACACGCCGGCCCCTTGGACCGCTGGTGACTACTCATGGAGACTGTAGACTAGCCCCACAGACCAACACAAGTCTTTCCAGCACACTTTAGCCTCACTCGTGCGCACCCGAGAAACTTCCCAAGAGGTCACCCATCCTAAGATTGCTCCCCACCAAGCACGCTTAACTGTGGAGTTCTTAGCAAATGGGCTCCCTAGAAAAGAAGATGCACCTTGTTGATATGAGTAGTCTATCTATTATCTAGGCTACTCCACAGGAACTCAAAATAAAAAGACATGAATGCTTGTTCAATGTGAGTAGGATCGGAGATCTGCTTGCCGTTCAAAGTTAGGAGGTTAATCATAGTTATCAGAATCCTGATTCTGATCTACGATTCTACGATCTTACGATCCAAAAATGGGCCACCAATCCGGATCGTAGGTAGGATCTTAATTTGGTAGAATCGTGCGATCCTACTTAGCTCAAAATTTTAAGTGATAGGAATCATAACACGATTCTATGATCCTATGATTTTACGATCCGATCCGACAGGGTAGTTTGAATTGTAAAATATTTTCACATAATATAGATTTTACTTATGTACAAATATATTATCAAAAGAACTATATTTATACCTTTATAAAATTCAAGTTTTTTTTAATTTGTAGTTTAAAAATGATTATTAAAAGTATTTTTGTTCAAAACTTAATAGATGAAGTCAAAAAAGTTTTTATACTTACACCTTAAAACTTAAAAACATAACAAATATAAATGATAATTAGTAATTCAAAGCACATTGATGCATATTTGTAGGATCACACGATCCTACGTACGATTCGATTCTATCGATTTCGATCCTACACCCTCAACGATCCTAGGTAGAATCCAGATCCTAATAACCTTGAGGTTAATTATATTCTGCTTCCTCCTTTGCTTAAAGTTGTTGTGAAGCAGAGAGGTTTGTCATCCCTATATTGTAACTAACTGATTTTATATGTTGCTAGATGTAAAAGGCATAATCCTTCTTGGCTTTCTTCAAGTGCATAGCCATATGAGTCTCAATATCAACAAGGTGTTCATCATGATAGTTCAGATGAAGTATAGTTTGAGCTTCGGTATAATCATGTTGGGCTATTGTAAGGATAGCCTGAATAAGTGTTTAATGAAAGTTATGCCCTAGCTCCTGCTTCAAGATACAGAGTTTCTATTAGATTTGGTAACTCATACATCCTGGAATATGTTCTTTCCAAATGTTGTTTATGACATCCACAAAACATTTATTGTTAGCCCAATAATTACAAAATTTAAAAAGGTCGTATAGTGTTTAACTGAACGAAGAACTACAATATCATAGGGGAGTGATCAACGTCACCCTTAGGGAGGAAGGAAACTTCGGTAGTTGGGAACTGATGTTCTCATAGTTCATTGAATAAGGTGCGATCAATTTTGCTAAATACTCTCTTTGTTCCAGCTTGCTTGTTATTCCACGTATAAAACTTACCATGTAACCCATAGGTGGCCATACATTTACAAAGAGGCAAGATCTTACACAAACGGACAACATGGCCAATTCTTTCATACTAATTTGCAATATTGTTAAAATCACCCATAACCATCCATGGCCCCTTGACAGTGTATGATACATGTTTAAAGGAAGACAAGAGATTAATCTACTCTTTTTTATGAGAATAAGCGTATACAAAGGAACATGAAAAGGGGTCACCCAAACCAGGTTTCACCTCCATGTGCATCAACTTATAGTGCACATTTTGATGTTAACTTGCACATCTTCAGCTTTCCAACTGATGATCATTCTACCACTGCTATCCCAATGAATATTTTAGAAAACACCAACCCAGGCATAAATTTTGGTAAACTTGTCCTATGCCTTTTGCCTTTACCTTACTTTCAAAGAGGGCAAACAAACTAAGATGATTATACGAGATAAACTTTGATTTATCAAGCCGTTTTTTTTTTTCTTTTTTCTATCCCTCTTATGTTCCAATCGAGAATGTTATTCATTGGGTGAGGGATGTGATGTAGCTCCTAGCGCTATTTCATTATCCTCCTCCTTAGAGTTGTCATTATGTCTAACTAACCCTCAAAGCCATTACTAATTGGTAACCAGGGGCGACGCCAGGATTTTATAATAGGGGGGCCAATCATAATACAATACTTATAAATATATTAAATTAAGTTAAAGTTCTTACATGAATATTTATTTGCATCGCACTCTTCGAGATTTCATTAGAGCAAAATCATCAATAATATAGTCTACGTCAAATAGATCAACTAATTCCCTTTCAATAGATTTACAAGAACATCTCTTAGAAAATCTTCTTCCATTTTTGTCCTTAGCTTAGTCTTCACAATGTTCATTGCGGAAAATGCACGCTCACATGTTGCAGTAGAGACGCGGATAGGTAGAACAAGTCGTATCAACCGATCAACCAGTGGAAACTTTGTTTATTTTTCTGTTTCCGCCAATTTTTGACACAATAATGCTAAGGTTGCGGGCTTTTCAAATTGCATATGTTGACAAACACCAATGTGAAAATGTTGCAATTCATATCGAAGTTGAAGTTTTTTTTTATCGGAGAAGTCTTCAGTATAGTATTTGTTTGCCCAATTGCATATTTTGTCAATATCAAAAGACTTGAAAGAATCTTTAGGTTCTAAAGATGCACTAAGAATTAGAAGATCAATCATGTTTTCATCAAATCTATGATCGAGTTCTTATAGTAGTGCATCAGTTGCCGCAATAACTAAGTCAACTCGAAAATGATGCTTCGTTGTTATGTTGCCCCCTTGACGAGAACGGCCTTTACCCGCTTTGTGAGGAGAAGTCATATCTGGAATTTCAACATTATGCTTCTCACAAAAAGACTTGGCTTTAGTAAACAACTCATTCAAACCATTTGCTCTAAACATTTGAACCAAGACTTTAGTAGATGACACTAAACCCATCGCCTTAATTATGTCTTGACCACGACGTTGTAAAGTTTGGCTAAAACTATTAGTCAACCCCAATAGTTCTCCCATCAAATGCAAAAAAAATACAAACTCAAAAGACATCCAGCAATCATAAGCAGCATCAACACTTGCACACTTTTCTGAATTTCCTTCCTTTATAAGAGTTTTAAGAACCTTACCAGTTGCACTAAATGTTCTTATTAAACTAGTAATGGACTTCAAATGAGATGACCATCGTGTGTTAGTAGCTCTTTGTAAATTTCCAATCAACCCTCTTCCAATTTTGGTCCCCTCATGGGCAACATTGTGAGCTATTTCAGATTGTTGATTAGCATGTAGTTATCATGTCTTTTAGATGAGCCATCAACAATGTTAACAATAATGGCTATTTTTGTAAAAAAAAATTGTTTTATGGAAATCAAATCTGTTGTAGCTCCAATCAATATTGCTAATTGAAGCCTATGAGCAAAACAATGAACATATTATGCATAAGGAGAGTCCTTTAATATCAAAGCTTTCAAGCCATTAAATTCTCCTCGCATATTAGAAGCACCATCGTACCCTTGACCTCGGGCATTTTTAATGTTCAAGCTGTGATAAGACAAAACTTGATATAATTCTTCTTTTAAAGTCTATGAAGCAGTGTTTTTAACATGGACGAGATCAAAAAAATCGCTCCCTAAGAATGCCAAACTTATCAACAAACCTTAAAACAATCGCCATTTGCCCTCTTTCAACTCTGTCTTGTGATTCATCTAGAATGATACAAAATTTTGCCTCTCCAATCTCCTTTCTTACTTCTTCTTGTACTTTGCTAGCAAAGATATGCAAAATCTCCTTTTGTATCGTTGATGATGTATATGAAGCATTCCCTAAAATTTAATTTATCAATAATTAATTCAATGAATTATAATGAGTACAAAGAAAAATTATATTTTAATGAAATTGAATATAACTTACCAAGTGCATTTTCCAACACTACTTTCTTCACTTCATTGTTGTACAACGATGCAAATTTGATAAGTTTTAAAAAGTTTCATCTATTTCTAGAATTGATATGTTCAACATGTCCTCTAAATGCGCAATTTTGGTAAGCTAACCAATGAACTGTGTTGATTGAAGCCTTCAATCGCAATTTGTTCTTCTTTATTTCTTCTTCTGATTGACTTATAAGAACTGCCTCAATATGTTGATTGGTATTGTCCAATCCTTCAAGTGCTTGTTGATAAATGTTATGTAGAGAATCATGTTTGAATCCCATATGATTTAAAAATGGACAATCCTTCCCACTATTAACTTTTTTCCAATTCTTAAAGCTAACATGTGTAAAACATCCAAAAGACTTTTTTGTGAAGAGAAAACAAGGAAAGCAAAAGACTGCATCCTTTGTTGGTGAATATTCAATCCAAGGAAATTTTTGAAACCAAGTGGACAGAAATGAAAGCAAATAGCTGTCTCGTCCAGATAGTAAACATGTATCAAGAATAGGTTGAAATGGTTTCAATTTAACATACTCCCTCATTACTTTTTCACGATCATTGGGATGATACTCGTTGATTTGATTACGTAATCCAGGATCACGTTCAACAACAAAATGGTTAACATTATCACCTAACTCAACTCTTACAAATTTATGAGGATGATTATTGTTAGTAGTTGAAATGTCATTCCTTTTTCCTCCTTCTGGGTTTTGTTGTTTCTCATGAGTTTCATTTTGAAAACTTGGAATTGATGCTTGCCCGCCATTGGACTTTTTGAAAAACAAATCTAGTCTTCTTGAGTTCATAGTTCACACTAATATATATTCATGGATTCACCTAATTATAACAATTTTCCAACTTTAAAATAAAAAAATATAATGTTATAATTTATTAAGCTATAATTTATTGAGTTATGAATACAAATTTGGATATGTTTATTTAGGTATGAACACTTACACAATTAGTCAGTTACACAAATAAAACACAAATTTTCCCAATCAAAAATAAAAAATCCCAATAACAAATAAAAAACACAAAATCCTCAATTACAAATAAAAAACACAAAATTCTCAATTACAAAATTATTATAAGTAATTAATGAATAAAAGTTAGAATTAATTTACCTATAAGGCTTTGAGAAACTTCTTTAGTAATAATCCAACTTTGCTTTAGAGTCCAATACTCCAATTAAAATTCTTAATTAATTATTATAAGTAATTAATGAATAAAAGTTAGAAATAATTTACCTATAAGGCTTTGAGAAACTTCTTGAGTAATAATCCAACTTCGTTTAGAGTCCAATACTCCAATTTTAATTTTGAAGGAATTCCTTGAGCAATAAGAAATGGAGTAAAAAGATGGAGTAATTAAAAGTAATTTTATTTGAGTTTCTTAAAAAAAATTTGAATGGTTAGAATTTAAATTAGGTAATTACTAATTTTTGGAGGCGGGAATGAGGCGCAATGAAAGGGCTATACGCCTACATTAGGCTTTATGCTGCAGTACAACATAGGGCCAGCTGTCATTGAGTATTAAAAAAAAAAAAAAAAAAAAAAAAAAAAAAAAAAAAAAAGTTACTGCTCCTACGATTCGAACTCGTGCACCTAACGTTATAAGGTTGACAAGTTGTCTACTAAAGCACACCATTTTCCTTATTAGATTTTAGACTTTTTTATGCATATACTAAAAAATATTAAGGGGGGCAGAACAAAAATTACAAAGGAACATATATATATCACTACAAAAAAAAATGATAAAATGGCGACCAACAATTTCAACGCCATTTGAAAGCTAAATGGTCAAAAAGTGGAAATGGTGACGGGATGGCGACGACCTTGAGACGGACGCTATTTCAATTGACGCTAAATAATAAATCGGCGCCAATTTGTTGCCATTTATGGTCAATCTCATGGCGTCCAACTGGCGTCCAACTAGCGCCCACGGAAGCCGTCGCTGTTTAGTCACCCCAGAAAAAGCTGATAGGCGTCCAATTGGCGTGCAACTAGCGTCCAATTGTCTTCTTCACCTCCTAAACCCTCCACTGTTTTCTCTCTTCCTTTCCCTCTTCTTCATGGTTCCCTTAGTTCTTTGTCCGTTTTTTGTTTTCTTTTTTTTAGAATTAATTAATAAATAAATAAATAATACAAGTATTATACATTCTTATCTATACCTCAACATATAGTTATTATTTCATTTTTATTTGCTTTAAATACTTCCCCATTTCTTCCTTCTTCCTTATAACTTAATACTTACTTTCATTGCTCATTTCTTTCTTTTTTACAAATTCTCTGACACTCTTTAGTACCCACTTCTTCTTATAAGGTTTATTTTTATCTTCAATAATAATTATAACATATAATGTCTAGCAGAAGATCACGTTCAAGACAATCTGGTGGAAATGCTATAAGTGATGATCAAATTGCTGATCTTGTTCACAAATTGCATTAACACAAAGAAAGTGAATGAACAAACGTCTATTATGATTCAAATACCTACGAAAATGGAGGAATCTTTGTGCTATCCATTTTTCTTCTTCTTCTTCTTACTTCCCTATGAAAATGGAGGAATCTTTGTGCAGGTGAACAAACTGTAATAATGGAGATAATGGAGATAATGGGATGATGACAGATGTTTTTATAATGCGCATACTTTTCGAGGGGCTTTCGCACCGTTGGATTATATTTTTCATCTACGGATTATATACATTTGTTTGTAATCCATGTGTTTTTGTTTGAACCAATGGAATTAGAGTTTTCTTTTTTTTGGCAAAGTAAGTTTTATAAAATGCCAAAAAAATAGCCGAAGCTTACAAAAGGTCTAAAATCCTGAGAAAACGACCCCAACATAGCTTCTAAGGGACAGGCCCCTCGTCATTCGCTAGTCTGGGAAGTCAACTCCAAAAAAGGAAACGTATCTCCTAGAGACTAAGGTGCTACGACCTAGCATTTACACATGGCTTTGGGCCAAACTTGACTAAGCAAAAACAATAAGGTTACATACACAACATGAAACATTTTTCTTTTACTGTTCAGAAACGCATCTTGGATCAATTCCACCTTTGCCATTGATTGTTCGAGGCAGCCAGTAAAAACGAATTACAAAACATACCCAAAAGAACTTTACAAAACCAAGCTGTGTAGACCTTGCAACATACACAACCCAATACAAATCAGGAATTAGAGTTTTCTTAGTTCCTCCTTACCAATTACTTTATTCAATATAGTGGCGTCGAACTGGCGTCCACCAAATCTCGTCGCCATATTTCAGAAAAAAATAGCGCCCACTCAGCTACCATTTCTCTCGTCGCTATTTATCAAAAAAAAAAAGTTTAACCATTTAAATTTTGGCGTCCACCCTCGCTCGTCGCCATTCAATTTTTAGCAAGTGGCGTCCAAATTGCGTCAAGCTCAGCGTCGCCTGACTTTCAGCGTCCAAAAAGGTCGACGCTAGTTGATCGCAGTGTGCAATGAATTGTTTTCGACGCTGTTTCCCGACGCTATTCCAATAGTTATCTGTAGTATATATGTGTGTGTGTGTGTGTGTGTGTGTGTGTGTGTGTGTGTGTGTGTGTGTGTGTGTGTGTGTGTGTATATATATATATATATATATATATATATATATATATATATATATATATATATACATATACATAGGTTGTCCTTCGTGTCATCGAGGAGTTGATGAATGTCAAGGAACGCAAATCCAAAATTGTAGTTAAAAAAACACAAAACATGAGATAGAGGATAAATTACTTACAAAATGTAAATTAACACAATAAGACATAAACAATCGTACACAACATTGTTTAAAACTCAAATAAGGGAGATTCACATAACAATATGTTTTAAATTTAGTGAACTTCGAAAATTAGGGTTTTTAGTCTTGCTTTTTCTGATTTGTTGAGATCTTTCCATTTTTTCAAAATTTGTCGAAAATTTAGAGAACTTCTGAATTTTTTAAATTTTTTTTGCTTTTTCGAAAATTTGTAGAGATTTATGATTTATAGCTTAGTTTTTAGTCTTGTATTATATTTCAAACATTTATGTAAATAATATTCTTAATTGTATTATAAATATTAATGTATAACTTTTTCATATATTAATGTAAATTTAATATTTTTTCCATATTTTGTTTATATATATGTATTGGTTAAGTAATTGAGCTTACCTACTATACTTCTATAATTTTTTTATTTACAGGCCCGGCTAAAAGGACGAGCACCATGAGCAGCTGCTCAGGGCCTCATTCTATGAGGGGCCTCACTTGAATCCATGGAAGAGTAATAGTAACAGTGAGGAAGAAGGAGAGTAGGGTAGCTACAGAGAAAGTGAAGTGCAGAGAGCAACAATGAGGAAGAAGGAGCACTCTGAAAAAAAAATGGAAGTACAGATAGGAGAGAGAAAAGAGTAATGTGTTTTTGTCAGTTTTCAAACAAATTTTTTACCAATATCATCTTATCGTGAGACGGCTTAATATATACTGATCCAATTAATATTTTAGAAAAAATTTAAAACCATTTTTTTCATTTACTTAATTTTTTTAGTAATAAAATAATATTTAGAAGTAAATTATTAGAGATCAAAATATACTTTAAACTTAAGCTTAGTCATGTTAAGCTACTCATATGGAGTATAGTAAAATATTAGCAAATTTGAATTAGCTTCACCCCAATGTTATCTTTACTAAGCACATGGGCAGTTCTGGGCCCGTGTGAGGTGCCCAACCACACAGGGCCCCTGAACCTAAGAGGCCTCATATTAAAAAATTATTGTAGAATAGTATATTATTGTAGTAGGGTAGGTGGTAAGAGTTTTACTTAATATATCAATGGTCATATGTTCAAAACTTATTGATTACATTTTTTCTCTCCTTTTTTATCTCTTTCCATAACAACTCTTAATTTTTCAAATATTTTTTCTTACCTTATTTAATATTTACACATTCATCAAATATCAATTATCACTAACTTAATTTATAAAAATAATCAATAAGTTATTTTTAATTTTTCAACCTTTCAAACTTTTACTCTTTTTATTATTAGTCATCAATTTATTATATTATTTTTTCTTTCATTTAACATTAGAGAAGAAAGTTTAATTTTTAACAACTTAATTTAAGTATTAGAAATATAAATTATATTGAACTTTTATTTTGTTAATTTTTTTTAACTATAAAGGGTCCCAATTTCCAAAATCTATAAATAATAAACAGGGCCTCGGAATTATTTGTTGCGCCCCTGACTAAGTACATTAACTTTAGAAACTGCATAACTCTTTATTTTCTTTTATTATTTTAAATAATTATTTTATTATATAGAAAGTACTGAATCGTTTATTTAAATTTGACTTACTTTTATTAAAAACTAATTTAAAATTCGTTATTTGAAAAGGGCCTATATTTTTTATTTTACTCAGGGCCTCTCAAATTTCCGAGACGGCCCTGTTTATTTATAAATGTAAATATTAATCTATACTTAAAACATTTATGTAAATAAAAATTTTTAATTGTATTATAAATATTAATTAATGTATAATTTTTCATTTATTAATGTAAATTTAAATTTTATTAGTGCATGTTTCGTATATATATGTCTATTATTATTATATTTATAAAACAAAATTTCATATTTGTTATTATTAATTAATAATAATAGTTTACTATTATTATTATATAATAATAAAAAATATTCATATTTTTTTTATATGATCTTCGGAATTAAATAGGCGACAAAATAGGCTATCAGATCATATTTTGTCACATAAATAGACATCAGAATAGGCGACAAAAAAGCCATTATGCGATAAAATTTTGGGCGACGAAGATTTTGGTAGTCTATTTTGTAGCCAAAGAGTTTATGAGACAAAAGAGGCTACCAAAACCTTTTGCCGTGTATAAATATGTATTTGGCGTAAGTGTGTAGATAGAAAGTAGTAGTACTAGTAAAGAAAAGAAATGTGGAGAAGGTGAAGAAGGGAACGTCTACGGGTAACAACAAATATTATAGGAATAGGAGTTAGGAGTTAGGAGTTAGGAGTTAGGAGTTAGGAGTTGGGAGTACAACTTGTACTCAAGTGGTATAAACTAGTATTGGAGGAAGGGATAAGAATACATATTAAGAAAGAAAGAAAGAAAGAAGAGCAGACAAAGAGGATATTCAGAGAAAGGACGATATATGGGATTGCCAGGGAATATCTCTACGCGTGTCACCATGAAGAATCTCTTTTTTTCCTTTTCTTTTTCTTCTTCGTATCCCTCACTTTCATGCACACTTCTTTTTTTTTTTCTTTTCCATTTTTTTCATATTCCAAATTCGTCTAACAAAAATTGAAAATTACCATGCACTCCCGCTACAATTTAATTTATTTTTATTAAGATATATTTAGTAATAACTAATTTAAATATTACTACTTAAAATATTAAATGGTATATTTAATCAGTTTACTTACATTTATAACAATTTTTGACAGTATAATAAAAAATCATATTAAAGTTTTCGCAATAAACTATCTAATGACATTTCTTATAAATTTCACTATAAACTATAATAACAATTACATATGTGACTGAAATTCTTTATAGTGAGATTTAAAATAAAAATCATAATCAGTCTTCGCAATAAAAAATCATATTAAGTGTGACTGAATTTCTTTATAGTGAGATTTAAAATAAAAATTAAAAATTATTACACTAAAAATACAAATCAGTGACATTTTTTAATGTAAATAAATTATTGTAAATTTAATTTTTAGAGTGGGGTCAAAATGAATGTAATTACAATGTAGAATAAGATCTCTATACTATGGTCTAATGGTTGAAGAAAAAGGAGAAAAAGAGAGAGAGAATATAATAGAAATAGTAATATAGAGAAAAAGGAAAGTATTGGAGTAGTCTTGTAAGTGAAGACTGATTTTAAGAAAGCGACCAACCTTCCCTTTCATTATTATTATTATTAATATTGTAATTTGTGAGTGTAATTAATAAAGATATATTCGATTCTTAAGCTTTCTTCTTTTTCTTTTTTAACCTCTTCTTCTTCACTTAGCTTTTTCACTTACCCAACCCAATCCTAACCTTTTAATAACTTTCATGCCTATGGGTCCCTTCATCTTCCCCCTCTTCAATTACTACTTAATCTTATTTAATATAAATGTTAACTATTGATGCAATATATAACATAATATATGTAATACATGATATCATAATTATTATTAGCATGCAAATTAAAAAGGTGTTACTAGTATAGACACTCATGCAATGCCGAATTTGTTAGTACAAAAGTACATATAAATATAACTTTTAAATAGAAATACAATTACATGTTAATATAGTTTTTTAATGAAAAAAAATTCAGTTGTTTTAGAAGTATTATTTAAACTTCTCAATTTTAAGACAAATATGGTTATTATCCAACAATGATGGCATAATGATTTTTTGTCATCATCAAAATAATTTTTGAATATCATGTGTTTATCTCTCGATGAAATATTTTTGAAATTAAAATTCTAATGAAAATACTTCACTAATTAGCAAATACATCAATATTAATTTATAAATATATATTTTCAGAAAACTCTATTACGAATGTATATAATTACAATACAAATTACAATCAGGAATTTGTATAAACCCCTTTGTTGATGACAAAATGAAATTACAACAACTTAAACAAAGCTAAAAGTAACCTTGAAGATTTGTTTGTAACGACAACCGTTACCCGGAAACTTGATACAAGTTGTAGGCGTGCGCTCACTTTCCTTTTGTGATATTTCCCCCACAAAGGTACTTGGGTTGATAAGTGGAAATTCACAACGAGATACAAACAACTACAATATACCCTTAGTACTTAGGATATATTACTTAACAACAATGTCTTTATGAATTATAAGCAATGGAATGCAAAACAAGAGTTAATTACTCTCTTGAATAGCACAAGACAAATGAGAGAAAGACTTAGAGAAATTCAGAGAATTTGGTGTACTCAACTCAAAGCCCAAGGTCTCTATTTATACTACAAGAGTATACAAGAGGAGCCTTGGTCTTTAACCACCATTGATGATCTCATTGATGAGAAAATCATCAATTGTCACTTCCAGCCTCAGAAATAATGAGAATTAAGATGGAATCCTAAGCATTAAACTCAAGAAAAACGGGAAGAAAAGCAACGGTCACTTTCAGCCCCTACCGCCGAGTCGGCAGTGAGTCCATCCTAAGGATCGCCGACTCGTCGATGCCTTCTGACCAAACATCATGTTCCAGTAGCTAAAGCCGACTCGACTTTAGCTCAAAAGGGGGGATCGCCGAGTCGGCTTTTAGGCTCTGACTTGGTACCCCTTTTTCTTATTTAGTCTTATCTTTTAATGCCTTTCGGACCTAGTATATCAATACGTATTTGTCCCACTACTTTAGTAGTACTTAGTAATTATAAACAGGATTATTAGACACTAAATGTTCAACAAACTCTAATAGGAAATCTATTTAGTTTTTAAATTAAAAAATATATAATATTAACTATTATATTAATCAAAACTATATATATTACTAACTAAAACGATTATAAGTAAAATAATTCTATTTTACTGACTAAAATAATATTTACTAATAAAAAATAATTATTGTGCAAATATTATGTCAAACTTCCTTCTATGAAATGAATATATGGTATACTCATACATAAACAATTTATTTATGGCATCCTCAAAATGTATACTTCTATAATTTTTTTTAACATAATTATCCTTGTAAAATTATTTTAAATAAGATTTTAGTTATTATTTTGTAAATATTGAAGTTAGGTTGAAATTTGTTTTGATGTTATATAATTTAAAAGTTTTTAATTATAACGTTATTTATAGTTAACAACTATTTTATATTCTAATTATTTTTGTATCGTGATAAATAAGATATAATTAATAGTATAGTCATTTAATTTACTAAAATGAAAGCTACCCAAAATATTTTTTTTCTTAATAAAGTGTATTTTAAAAATTAAAGGTTTTAAAATTGACTCTCTTCTTACTATTATTATTCATTAAGAAATAAAATTTAATTAAAACTCAAAGTTTCCATATTTAACTACTTAAAATTTAGGAGGGAAAACATTATATATAAAAGTGACATGTGTAGTATTCTTTTATTGTTTTAGTAGAATGTATGATGATTCATAGGTGGGTTTACTGTTGGAAATGATATGTTTCCATATTTAACTACTTCTTCCTTTGGATCACTTTTTTCTAAGTGTTTTTCGAATTGGATTAGTTAAATTTCATTAATAGCATTCAATGAAAAAGAAAATGATATGTTCATATAATCAAACAGTCTTATGCTATTATACAATAAAATTAACAGATTGTATGATATAATTATTTCCTTATATTAATAGAACTCTCTTTAATCCTCTTCCTATGTAACCTTTAATTTGTTTTCTTTGTTTTTTCATTTGATGGATATAGAGTAATACTAGTGAAGGAAATGAGGTGAGGTATATAGCACATATCAATGCTTTAAAAGTTAGTCGCTAATCATTCAAAAAAAATAGAGCAAAGAGTGTACATAAAATGGAGTGAAAAGCTCAAAAGATAGAAAAAAAAGAAGGAAAAATGAGAAAAGATTTCAGGTGGCTTGTACAACAATTTTCCATGGCATAACATTTTTCCAGAAAGAAGCAAGCAGAAAGTTAACTGTATTAGTGGCTTTGAGATTCAATTATATAACATCAGACCATTCCTTCATGTATGGTCCCAAATTACATTTTACTATACCATAACAGGATCCTCTATGTTCATCCATATACATAACAATATAAACTCATCTTTTAGCTTTCATATTTTTCAACTAATAATCTATTCGAAGA